>MU847886.1:0-25878 GCA_032690845.1 Eleusine coracana subsp. coracana
TCGATGGGTTTGGGCTGTAGCGAGTCCCTTAGTATTTTTCGCTAAGTTTTGAGAAACGCCACCCTCCCCATCGAAGTGCTAGGGGCGAGGTGTTTTCGAGCCAACCCTTCGACGGGTTTGGGCTGCAGCGAGCCCCATAGCATTTTTTCGCTAAGTTTTGAAAAACGCCACACTCCCCCTCGAGTGCTAGGGGCGCGGTGTTTCAAGGGAACCCTTCGAAGGGTTTGAGCTGCAGTGAGCCACTTAGCATTTCTTTGCTAAGTTTTGAAAAATGCCACCCTCCCCTAGAAGTGCTAGGGGCGAGGTGTTTTCGAGCAAACCCTTCGATGGGTTTGGGCTACAGCGGGCCCCTTAGGCATTTTTTCGCTTAGTTTTTGAAAAACGCCACCCTCCCCATCGAATTGCTAGGGGGCGAGGTGTTTTCGAGCGAACGCTTCGACTGGTTTGGGCTGAAACGAGCTCCATAGCATTTTTTCGCTAAGTTTTTGAAAAACGCCATCCCCCTCAAAGTGCCAGGGGCGAGGTGTTTTCGAGCGAACGCTTCGACTGGTTTGGGCTGAAGCGAGCCACTTAGCATTTTTTTGCTATGTTTTTGAAAAATGACACCCTCCCCCTCCCCCTCCCCCTCGAAGTGCCATGGGCGAGGTGTTTTCGAGTGAACGCTTCGACTGGTTTGGGCTGAAGCGAACCCCATAGCATTTTTTTGCTATGTTTTTCAAAAACGGCACCCTCCCCCTCGAAGTGCCAGGGGCGAGGTGTTTCCGAGCGAACGCTTCGACTGGTTTGGGCTGAAGCGAGCCCCATAGCATTTTTTTGCTAATTTTTTGAGAAACGCCACCCTCCTCATCGAAGTGCTAGGGGCGAGGTGTTTTCGAGTGAACCCTTTGATAGGGTTTGGGTTGCATCGGGCCCGTTCGCCTTTGTTCGCTATGTTTTTAAAAAATGCCACCCTCCCCCTCGAAGTGCTAGGGGCGAGTTGTTTTCGAGCAAACCATTCGACGGGTTTGGGCTATAGCGGGCCCCTTAGCATTTTTTCGCTTAGTTTTTGAAAAATGCCACCCTCCCCATCGAAGTGGTAGAGGCAAGGTGTTTTCGAGAAAACCCTTCGATGGGTTTGGGCTGCAGCGAGTCCCTTAGCATTTTTTCGCTAAGTTTTTGAGAAACGCCACCCTCCCCATCGAAGTGCTAGGGGCGAGGTGTTTTCGAGTGAACCCTTTGATGGGTTCGGGCTACAGCGGGCCCGTTAGCATTTTTTTTTTGCAATGTTTTTAAAAAACGCCACGCTCCCCCTCGAAGTGCTAGGTGCGAGGTATATTCGAGCAAACTATTCGACGGGTTTGGGCTGTAGCGGGCCCCTTAGCATTTTTTTCGCTTAGTTTTTGAAAAACGCCACCCTCCCCCTAGAAGTGCTAGGGGCGAGGTTTTTTCGAGCAAACCCTTCAACGGGTTTGGGCTGCAGCGGGCCCCTTAGCATTTTTTTGCTTAGTTTTTGAAAAACGCCACCCTCCCCATGAAAGTGCTAGGGGCGAGGTGATTTCGACTGAACACTTCGACTGGTTTGGGCTGAAACAAGCTCCATATCATTTTTTCGCTAAGTTTTTGAAAAACGCCATCCCTCCCCCTCAAAGTGCCAGGGGCGAGGTGTTTTCGAGCGAACGCTTCGACTGGTTTGGGCTGAAGCGAGCCCCATAGCATTTTTTTGCTAATTTTTGAGAAACGCCACCCTCCTCATCGAAGTGCTAGGGGCGAGGTGTTTTCGAGTGAACCCTTTGATGGGTTTGGGTTGCATCGGGCCCGTTCGCCTTTGTTCGCTATGTTTTTAAAAAATGCCACCCTCCCCCTCGAAGTGCTAGGGGCGAGTTGTTTTCGAGCAAACCATTCGACGGGTTTGGGCTATAGCGGGCCCCTTAGCATTTTTTTGCTTAGTTTTTGAAAAATGCGACCCTCCCCATCGAAGTGGTAGAGGCGAGGTGTTTTCGAGAAAACCCTTCGATGGGTTTGGGCTGCAGCGAGTCCCTTAGCATTTTTTCGCTAAGTTTTTGAGAAACGCCACCCTCCCCATCGAAGTGCTAGGGGCGAGGTGTTTTCGAGGTGAACCCTTTGATGGGTTCGGGCTACAGCGGGCCCGTTAGCATTTTTTTTTGCAACTTTTTTAAAAAACGTCACGCTCCCCCTCGAAGTGCTAGGTGCGAGGTGTTTTCGAGCAAACTATTCGACGGGTTTGGGCTGTAGCGGGCCCCTTAGCATTTTTTCGCTTAGTTTTTGAAAAACGCCACCCTCCCCCTAGAAGTGCTAGGGGCGAGGTTTTTTTCGAGCAAACCCTTCAACGGGTTTGGGCTGCAGCGGGCCCCTTAGCATTTTTTTGCTTAGTTTTTGAAAAACGCCACCCTCCCCATGAAAGTGCTAGGGGCGAGGTGATTTCGACTGAACACTTCGACTGGTTTGGGCTGAAACAAGCTCCATATCATTTTTTTGCTAAGTTTTTGAAAAATGCCATCCCTCCCCCTCAAAGTGCCAGGGGCGAGGTGTTTTCGAGCGAACGCTTCGACTGGTTTGGGCTGAAGCGAGCCACTTAGCATTTTTTCGCTATGTTTTTGAAAAATGACACCCTCCCCCTCCCCCTCGAAGTGCCAAGGGCGAGGAGTTTTCGAGTGAACGCTTCGACTGGTTTCGGCTGAAGCGAGCCCCATAGCATTTTTTTTGCTATGTTTTTCAAAAACGGCACCCTCCCCCTCGAAGTGCCAGGGGCGAGGTGTTTCCGAGCGAACGCTTCGACTGGTTTGGGCTGAAGCGAGCCCCATAGCATTTTTTTGCTAATTTTTTGAGAAATGCCACCCTCCTCATCGAAGTGCTAGGGGCGAGGTGTTTTCGAGTGAACCGTTTGATGGGTTTGGGTTGCAGCGGGCCTGTTAGCATTTTTTGGTGAAGTTTTTGAAAAACGCCGCCCTCCCCCTCAAAGTGCAAGGGGCGAGGTGTTTTTGAATGAACCCTTCGATGGATTTGAGCTGCAGCGAGTCCCTTAGCATTTTTTCGCTTAGTTTTTGAAAAACGCCACCCTCCCCATCGAAGTGCTAGAGGCGAAGTGTTTTCGAGAAAATCCTTCGATGGGTTTGGGCTGTAGCGAGTCCCTTAGTATTTTTTCGCTAAGTTTTTGAGAAATGCCACCCTCCCCATCGAAGTGCTAGGGGCGAGGTGTTTTCGAGCCAACCCTTCGACGGGTTTGGGCTGCAGCGAGCCCCATAGCATTTTTTTCGCTAAGTTTTTGAAAAACGCCACACTCCCCCTCGAGGTGCTAGGGGCGAGGTGTTTTCAAGGGAACCCTTCGAAGGGTTTGAGCTGCAGTGAGCCACTTAGCATTTCTTCGCTAAGTTTTTGAAAAACGCCACCCTCCCCCTAGAAGTGCTAGGGGCGAGGTGTTTTCGAGCAAACCCTTCGATGGGTTTGGGCTACAGCGGGCCCCTTAGCATTTTTTCGCTTAGTTTTTGAAAAACGCCACCCTCCCCATCGAATTGCTAGGGGCGAGGTGTTTTCGAGCGAACGCTTCGACTGGTTTGGACTGAAACGAGCTCCATAGCATTTTTTCGCTAAGTTTTTGAAAAACGCCATCCCTCCCCCTCAAAGTGCCAGGGGCGAGGTGTTTTCGAGCGAACGCTTCGACTGGTTTGGGCTGAAGCGAGCCACTTAGCATTTTTTTCGCTATGTTTTTGAAAAATGACACCCTCCCCCTCCCCCTCGAAGTGCCAAGGGCGAGGTGTTTTCGAGTGAACGCTTCGACTGGTTTGGGCTGAAGCGAACCCCATAGCATTTTTTTGCTATGTTTTTCAAAAACGGCACCCTCCCCCTCGAAGTGCCAGGGGCGAGGTGTTTCCGAGCGAACGCTTCGACTGGTTTGGGCTGAAGCGAGCCCCATAGCATTTTTTTGCTAATTTTTTGAGAAACGCCACCCTCCTCATCGAAGTGCTAGGGGCGACGTGTTTTCGAGTGAACCCTTTGATGGGTTTGGGTTGCATCGGGCCCGTTCGCCTTTGTTCGCTATGTTTTTGAAAAATGCCACCCTCCCCCTCGAAGTGCTAGGGGCGAGTTGTTTTCGAGCAAACCATTCGACGGGTTTGGGCTATAGCGGGCCCCTTAGCATTTTTCCGCTTAGTTTTTGAAAGACGCCACCCTCCCCATCGACGTGCTAGAGGCGAGGTGTTTTCCAGAAAACCCTTCGATGGGTTTGGGCTGAAGCGAGCCACTTAGCATTTTTTCGCTATGTTTTTGAAAAATGACACCCTCCCCCTCCCCCTCGAAGTGCCAAGGGCGAGGTGTTTTCGAGTGAACGCTTCGACTGGTTTCGGCTGAAGCGAGCCCCATAGCATTTTTTTGCTATGTTTTTCAAAAACGGCACCCTCTCCCTCGAAGTGCCAGGGGCGAGGTGTTTCCGAGCGAACGCTTCGACTGGTTTGGGCTGAAGCGAGCCCCATAGCATTTTTTTGCTAATTTTTTGAGAAATGCCACCCTCCTCATCGAAGTGCTAGGGGCGAGGTGTTTTCGAGTGAACCCTTTGATGGGTTTGGGTTGCAGCGGGCCTGTTAGCATTTTTTGGCGAAGTTTTTGAAAAACGCCGCCCTCCCCCTCAAAGTGCAAGGGGCGAGGTGTTTTTGAATGAACCCTTCGATGGATTTGAGCTGCAGCGAGTCCCTTAGCATTTTTTCGCTTAGTTTTTGAAAAACGCCACCCTCCCCATCGAAGTGCTAGAGGCGAAGTGTTTTCGAGAAAATCCTTCGATGGGTTTGGGCTGTAGCGAGTCCCTTAGTATTTTTTCGCTAAGTTTTTGAGAAATGCCACCCTCCCCATCGAAGTGCTAGGGGCGAGGTGTTTTCGAGCCAACCCTTCGACGGGTTTGGGCTGCAGCGAGCCCCATAGCATTTTTTCGCTAAGTTTTTGAAAAACGCCACACTCCCCCTCGAGGTGCTAGGGGCGAGGTGTTTTCAAGGGAACCCTTCGAAGGGTTTGAGCTGCAGTGAGCCACTTAGCATTTCTTCGCTAAGTTTTTGAAAAACGCCACCCTCCCCCTAGAAGTGCTAGGGGCGAGGTGTTTTCGAGCAAACCCTTCGATGGGTTTGGGCTACAGCGGGCCCCTTAGCATTTTTTCGCTTAGTTTTTTGAAAAACGCCACCCTCCCCATCGAATTGCTAGGGGCGAGGTGTTTTCGAGCGAACGCTTTGACTGGTTTGGACTGAAACGAGCTCCATAGCATTTTTTCGCTAAGTTTTTGAAAAACGCCATCCCTCCCCCTCAAAGTGCCAGGGGCGAGGTGTTTTCGAGCGAACGCTTCGACTGGTTTGGGCTGAAGCGAGCCACTTAGCATTTTTTCGCTATGTTTTTGAAAAATGACACCCTCCCCCTCCCCCTCGAAGTGCCAAGGGCGAGGTGTTTTTGAGTGAACGCTTCGACTGGTTTGGGCTGAAGCGAACCCCATAGCATTTTTTTGCTATGTTTTTCAAAAACGGCACCCTCCCCCTCGAAGTGCCAGGGGCGAGGTGTTTCCGAGCGAACGCTTCGACTGGTTTGGGCTGAAGCGAGCCCCATAGCATTTTTTTGCTAATTTTTTGAGAAACGCCACCCTCCTCATCGAAGTGCTAGGGGCGAGGTGTTTTCGAGTGAACCCTTTGATGGGTTTGGGTTGCATCGGGCCCGTTCGCCTTTGTTCGCTATGTTTTTGAAAAATGCCACCCTCCCCCTCGAAGTGCTAGGGGCGAGTTGTTTTCGAGCAAACCATTCGACGGGTTTGGGCTATAGCGGGCCCCTTAGCATTTTTCCACTTAGTTTTTGAAAAACGCCACCCTCCCCATCGACGTGCTAGAGGCGAGGTGTTTTCGAGCAAACCCTTCGATGGGTTTGGGCTACAGCGGGCCCCTTAGCATTTTTTCGCTTAGTTTTTGAAAAACGCCACCCTCCCCATCGAATTGCTAGGGGCGAGGTGTTTTCGAGCGAACGCTTCGACTGGTTTGGGCTGAAACGAGCTCCATAGCATTTTTTCGCTAAGTTTTTGAAAAAGCCATCCCTCCCCCTCAAAGTGCCAGGGGCGAGGTGTTTCCGAGCGAACGCTTCGACTGGATTGGGCTGAAGCGAGCCACTTAGCATTTTTTTGCTATGTTTTTGAAAAATGGCACTGTCCCCCTCGAAGTGCTACGGGCGAGGTGTTTCCGAGCGAACGCTTCGACTGGTTTGGACTGATGCGAGCCACTTAGCATTTTTTGCTAATTTTTTGAGAAACGCCACCCTCCTCATTGAAGTGCTAGGGGCGAGGTGTTTTCGAGTGAACCCTTTGATGGGTTTGGGTTACAGCGGGCCCGTTCGCCTTTGTTCGCTATGTTTTTGAAAAATGCCACCCTCCCCCTCGAAGTGCTAGGGGCGAGTTGTTTTCGAGCAAACCATTCGACGGGTTTGGGCTATACCCGGCCCCTTAGCATTTTTTCGCTTAGTTTTTGAAAAACGCCACCCTGCCCATCGAAGTGCTAGAGGCGAGGTGTTTTCGAGAAAACCCTTCGATGGGTTTGGGCTGCAGCGAGTCCCTTAGCATATTTTTTTGCAATGTTTTTAAAAAACGTCACGCTCCCCCTCGAAGTGCTAGGTGCGAGGTGTTTTCGAGCAAACTTTTCGACGGGTTTGGGCTGTAGCGGGCCCCTTAGCATTTTTTTGCTTAGTTTTTGAAAAACGCCACCCTCCCCCTAGAAGTGCTAGGGGCGAGGTTTTTTCGAGCAAACCCTTCAACGGGTTTGGGCTGCAGCGGGCCCCTTAGCATTTTTTGCTTAGTTTTTGAAAAACGCCACCCTCCCCATCAAAGTGCTAGGGGCGAGGTGTTTTCGAGCGAACGCTTCGACTGGTTTGGGCTGAAGAGAGCCCCATAGCATTTTTCCGCTAAGGTTTTGAAAAACGCCACCCTCCCCCTCGAAGTGCTAGGGGCGAGGTGTTTTCGAGCGAACGCTTCGACTGGTTTGGGCTGAAGAGAGCCACTTAGCATTTTTTGCTATGTTTTTGAAAAATGACACCCTCCCCCTCACCCTTGAAGTGCCAAGGGCGAGGCGTTTTTGAGCGAACGCTTCGACTGGTTTGGGCTGAAGTGAGCCCCAAAGCAGTTTTTTTGCTAATTTTTTGAGAAACGCCACCCTCCCCATCGAAGTGCTAGGGGCGAGGTGTTTTCGAGTGAACCCTTTGATGGGTTTGGGCTGCAGCGGGCCTGTTAGCCTTTGCTCGTGATGTTTTTTAAAAACGCCACCCTCCCCCTTGAAGTGCTAGAGGCGAGGTGTTTTCGAGCAAACCCTTCTATGGGTTTGGGTTGCAGCGAGTCCCTTAGCATTTTTTTGCTATGTTTTTGAGAAACGCCACCCTCCCCATCTATGTGCTAGGGGCGAGGTGTTTTCGAGTGAATCTTTTGATGGGTTTGGGCTGCACCGGGCCCGTTAGTCTTTGTTCGCTATGTTTTTGATTAACGCCACCCTGCCCCTCGAAGTGCTAGGGGCGAGGTGTTTTCGAGCAAATCCTTCGATGGGTTTGGGCTGTAGCGGGACCCTTAGCATTTTTTCCCTTCGTTTTTGAAAAACGACACCCTCCCCATCGAAGTGCAAGAGGCGACGTGTTTTCGAGCAAACCCTTCGATGGATTTGAGCTACAGCGAGTCCCCTTAGCATTTTTTTCGCTTAGTTTTTGAAAAACGCCACCCTCCCCATCGAAGTGCTAGAGGCGAGGTGTTTTTGAGCAAACCCTTCAATGGGTTTGGGCTGCAGCGAGTCCCTTAGCATTTTTTCGCTAAGTTTTTGAGAAACGCCACCGTCTCCATCGAAGTGCTAGGGGCGAGGTGTTTTCGAGAGAACCCTTTGATGGGTTTGGGCTGCAGCGGGCCTGTTAGCATTTTTTTGCGAAGTTTTTGAAAAACGCCACCCTCCCCCCTCAAAGTGCAAGGGGCGAGGTGTTTTTGAATGAACCCTTCGAAGGGTTTGGGCTGCAGCGAGTCCCTTAGCATTTTTTTGCTATGTTTTTTGAAAAATGCCACCCTCCCCCTCGAAGTGCAAGGGGCGAGGTGTTTTCGAGCGAACGCTTCGCCTGGTTTGGGCTGAAGCGAGCCACTTAGCATTTTTTTGCTACTTTTTTGAGAAACACCACCCTCCCCATCGAAGTGCTAGGGGCGAGGTGTGTTTGAGTGAACCCTTTGATGGGTTTGGGTTGCAGCGGGCCCGTTAGCCTTTGTTCGCTCTATTTTTGAAAAACGTCACCCTCCCCCTCGAAGTGCTAGCGGCGAGTTCTTTTCGAGCAAACCATTCGACGGATTTGGGCTGTAGCGGGCCCCATAGCATTTTTTCGCTAAGTTTTTTGAGAAACGCCACCCTCCCCCTCGAAGTGCTACGGGCGAGGTGTTTTCGAGCAAACCCTTCGACTATTTTGGTCCGAAGCGAGCCCCATAGCATTTGAAGGGTTTGGGCGAGGTGTTTTTGAATGAACCCTTTGAAGGGTTTGGGCTGCAGCGAGTCCCTTAGCATTTTTTCGCTACGTTTTTTGAAAAACGCCACCCTCCCCCTCGAAGTGCAAGGGGCGAGGTGTTTTCGAACGAACCCTTCGAACGGTTTGGGCTGTAGCGGGCCCCTTAGCATTATTTCTCTTAGTTTTTGAAAAACGCCAGCCTCTCCATTGAAGTGCTAGGGGCGAGGTGTTCGAGCGAACGCTTCGACTGGTTTGGGCTGAAGCGAGCTCCATAGCATTTTTTTCGCTAAGTTTTTGAAAAACGCCACACTCTCCCTCGAAGTGCCAGGGGCGAGGTGTTTCCGAGCGAACGCATCGACTGGTTTGGGCTGAAGCGAGCCACTTAGCATTTTTTCGCTACTTTTTCGAGAAACACCACCTTCCCCATCGAAGTGCTAGGGGCGAGGTGTTTTCGAGTGAACCCTTTGATGGGTTTGGGTTGCAGCGTGCCCGTTAGCCTTTGTTTGCTATGTTTTTAGAGAAACATCACCCTCCCCCTCGAAGTGCTAGGGGCGAGTTGTCTTCGAGCAAACCCTTCGATGGGTTTGGGCTGCAGCGAGTCCCTTAGCATTTTTTCGCTAAGTTTTTAAAAAACGCCACCCTCCCCCTCGAAGTGCTAGGTGCGAGGTGTTTTCGAGCAAACCATTCTACCGGTTTGGGCTGTAGCGGGCCCCTTAGCATTTTTTAGCTTAGTTTTTGAAAAACGCCATCCTCCCCATCGAAGTGCTAGAGGCGAGGTCTTTTCGAGCAAACCCTTCGATGGGTTTGGGCTGCAGCGTGTCCCTTAGCATTTTTTCGCTAAGTTTTTGAGAAACGCCACCCTCCCCATCAAAGTGCTAGGGGCGAGGTGTTTTCGAGTGAACCCTTTGATGGGTTTGGGCTGCAGCGGGCCTGTTAGCATTTTTTTGCTAAGTTTTTGAAAAACGCCACCCTCCCCCTTGAAGTGCAAGGGGCGAGGTGTTTTCGAACGAACCCTTCGAACGGTTTGGGCTATAGCGGGCCCCTTAGCATTTTATCGCTTAGTTTTTGAAAAACGCCACCCTCCCCATCGAAGTGCTAGGGGCGAGGTGTATTCGAGCGAACGCTTCGACAGGTTTGGGCTGAAGCGAGCCACTTAGCATTTTTTTGCTACTTTTTAGAGAAACACCACCCTCCTCATCGAAGTGCTAGGGGCGAGGTGTTTTTGAGTGAACCCTTTGATGGGTTTGAGTTGCAGCGGTCCCGTTAGCCTTTGTTTGCTATGTTTTTGAAAAACGTCACCCTCCCCCTCGAAGTGCTAGGGGCGAGTTGTTTTCGAGCAAACCATTCGACAGGTTTGGGCTGTAGCGGGCCCCTTAGCATTTTTTTGCTTAGTTTTTGAAAAACGCCACCCTCCCCATCGAAGTGCTAGAGGCGAGGTGTTTTCGAGCAAACCCTTCGATGGGTTTGGGCCGCAGCGAGTCCCTTAGCATTTTTTCGCTAAGTTTTTAAAAAACGCCACCCTCCCCCTCGAAGTGCTAGGTGCGAGGTGTTTTCGAGCAAACCATTTGTCGGGTTTGGGCTGTAGCGGGCCCCCTAGCATTTTTTCGCTAAGTTTTTGAAAAATGCCACCCTCCCCCTCACCCTCGAAGTGCCAAGGGCGAGGTGTTTTCGAGCGAACACTTCGACTGGTTTGGGATGACGCGAGCCCCATAGCATTTTTTTGCTAAGTACTTCAAAAACGGCACCCTCCCCCTCGAAGTGCCAGGGGCGAGGTGTTTCCGAGTGAACGCTTCGACTGGTTTCGGCTGAAGCGAGCCCCATAGCATTTTTTTGCTAATTTTTTAACAAACGCTACCCTCCCCATCGAAGTGCTAGGGGCGAGGTGTTTTCAAGTGAACCGTTTGATTGGTTTGGGCTGCAGCGGGCCCGTTAACCTTTGCTCGCTATGTTTTAGAAAAACGCCACCCTCCCCCTTGAAGTGCTAGGGGCGAGGTGTTTTCGAGCATACCATTCGACAGGTTTGGGCTGTAGCGGGCCCCTTAGCATTTTTTCGCTTAGTTTTTGTAAAACGCCACCCTCGCCATCGAAGTGCTAGAGGCGAGATGTTTCCGAGCAAACCCTTCGATGGGTTTGGGCTGCAGCGAGTCCCGTAGCATTTTTTCGCTAAGTTTTTGAGAAATGCCACCCTCCCCATTGAAATGCTACGGGAGAGGTGTTTTCGAGTGAACCCTTTGATGGTTTGGGCTGTAGTGGTCCCGTTAGCATTTTTTTGCTATGTTTTTAAAAAACACAACCCTCCCCCTCGAAGTGCTAGGTGCGAGGTGTTTTCGAGCAAACCCTTCGACGGGTTTGGGCTGTAGCGGGCCTCTTAGCATTTTTTCGCTTAGTTTTTGAAAAAACCCCACCCTCCCCATCGAAGTGCTAGAGGCGAGGTGTTTTCGAGCAAACCCTTCGATGGGTTTGGGCTGCAGCGAGTCCCTTAGCATTTTTTCGCTAAGTTTTTGAGAAACGCCACCTCTCCCCATCGAAGTGCTAGGGGCGAGGTGTTTTCGAGTGAACCCTTTGATGGGTTTGGCTGCAGCGGGCCTGTTAGCATTTTTTTGCTTCATTTTTGAAAAACGCCACCCTCCCCCTCAAAGTGCAAGGGGCGAGGTGCACTTTGATGGGTTTGGGCTGCAACGGGCTCGTTAGCCTTTGTTCACTATGTTTTTGAAAAACGCCACCCTCCCCCTCGAAGTGCTAGGGCGAGGTGTTTTCGAGCAAACCATTCGACAAGTTTGGGCTGTAGCGGGCCCCTTAGAATTTTTTCGCTTAGTTTTTGAAAAACGCCACCCTCCTCATCGAAGTGCTAGAGGCGAGGTCTTTTCGAGCAAATCCTTCGACGGTTTTGGGCTGTAGCGTGTCCCTTAGCATTTCTTCGCTAAGTTTTGTGAGAAACGCCACCCTCCCCATCGAAGTGCTACGGGCGAGGTGTTTTCGAGCAAACCCTTCGACTAGTTTGGTCCGAAGCGAGCCCCATAGCATTTTTTTGCGAAGTTTTTAAAAAACGCCACCCTCTCCCTGGAAGTGCCAGGGGCGAGGTGTTTCCGAGCGAACGCTTCGACTAGTTTGGGCTGAAGCGAGCCCCATAGCATTTTTTCGCTACTTTTTTGAGAAACACCACCCTCCCCATCGAAGTGCTAGGGGTGAGGTGTTTTCGAGTGAACCCTTTGATGGGTTTGGGCTGCAGCGGGCCTGTTAGCATTTTTTTGCTAAGTTTTTGAAAAACGCCACCCTCCGCCTCGAAGTGCAACGGGCGAGGTGTTTTTGAATGAACCCTTTGAAGGGTTTGGGCTGCAGCGAGTCCCTTAGCATTTTTTCGCTACGTTTTTTGAAAAACGCCACCCTCCGCTTCGAAGTGCAAGGGGCGAGGTGTTTTCGAACGAACCCTTCGAACGGTTTGGGCTGTAGCGGGCCCCTTAGCATTATTTCTCTTAGTTTTTGAAAAACGCCACCCTCCCCATTGAAGTGCTAGGGGCGAGGTGTTCGAGCGAACGCTTCGACTGGTTTGGGCTGAAGCGAGCTCCATAGCATTTTTTTCGCTAAGTTTTTGAAAAACGCCACACTCTCCCTCGAAGTGCCAGGGGCGAGGTGTTTCCGAGCGAACGCATCGACTGGTTTGGGCTGAAGCGAGCCACTTAGCATTTTTTCGCTACTTTTTCGAGAAACACCACCTTCCCCATCGAAGTGCTAGGGGCGAGGTGTTTTCGAGTGAACCCTTTGATGGGTTTGGGTTGCAGCGTGCCCGTTAGCCTTTGTTTGCTATGTTTTTGAAAAACATCACCCTCCCCCTCGAAGTGCTAGGGGCGAGTTGTTTTCGAGCAAACCCTTCGATGGGTTTGGGCTGCAGCGAGTCCCTTAGCATTTTTTCGCTAAGTTTTTAAAAAACGCCACCCTCCCCCTCGAAGTGCTAGGTGCGAGGTGTTTTCGAGCAAACCATTCTACCGGTTTGGGCTGTAGCGGGCCCCTTAGCATTTTTTAGCTTAGTTTTTGAAAAACGCCATCCTCCCCATCGAAGTGCTAGAGGCGAGGTCTTTTCGAGCAAACCCTTCGATGGGTTTGGGCTGCAGCGTGTCCCTTAGCATTTTTTCGCTAAGTTTTTGAGAAATGCCACCCTCCCCATCAAAGTGCTAGGGGCGAGGTGTTTTCGAGTGAACCCTTTGATGGGTTTGGGCTGCAGCGGGCCTGTTAGCATTTTTTTGCTAAGTTTTTGAAAAACGCCACCCTCCCCCTCGAAGTGCAAGGGGCGAGGTGTTTTCGAACGAACCCTTCGAACGGTTTGGGCTATAGCGGGCCCCTTAGCATTTTATCGCTTTGTTTTTGAAAAACGCCACCCTCCCCATCGAAGTGCTAGGGGCGAGGTGTATTCGAGCGAACGCTTCGACAGGTTTGGGCTGAAGCGAGCCACTTAGCATTTTTTTGCTACTTTTTAGTGAAACACCACCCTCCTCATCGAAGTACTAGGGGCGAGGTGTTTTTGAGTGAACCCTTTGATGGGTTTGAGTTGCAGCGGTCCCGTTAGCCTTTGTTCGCTATGTTTTTGAAAAACGTCACCCTCCCCCTCGAAGTGCTAGGGGCGAGTTGTTTTCGAGCAAACCATTCGACAGGTTTGGGCTGTAGCGGGCCCCTTAGCATTTTTTTTGCTTAGTTTTTGAAAAACGCCACCCTCCCCATCGAAGTGCTAGAGGCGAGGTGTTTTCGAGCAAACCCTTCGATGGGTTTGGGCCGCAGCGAGTCCCTTAGCATTTTTTCGCTAAGTTTTTAAAAAACGCCACCCTCCCCCTCGAAGTGCTAGGTGCGAGGTGTTTTCGAGCAAACCATTTGTCGGGTTTGGGCTGTAGCGGGCCCCTTAGCATTTTTTCGCTAAGTTTTTGAAAAATGCCACCCTCCTCCTCACCCTCGAAGTGCCAAGGGCGAGGTGTTTTCGAGCGAACGCTTCGACTGGTTTGGGATGACGCGAGCCCCATAGCATTTTTTTGCTAAGTACTTCAAAAACTGGCACCCTCCCCCTCGAAGTGCCAAGGGCGAGGTGTTTCCGAGCGAACGCTTCGACTGGTTTCGGCTGAAGCGAGCCCCATAGCATTTTTTTGCTAATTTTTAACAAACACTACCCTCCCCATCGAAGTGCTAGGGGCGAGGTGTTTTCGAGTGAACCGTTTGATTGGTTTGGGCTGCAGCGGGCCCGTTAACCTTTGCTCGCTATGTTTTAGAAAAACGCCACCCTCCCCCTTGAAGTGCTAGGGGCGAGGTGTTTTCGAGCATACCATTCGACAGGTTTGGGCTGTAGCGGGCCCCTTAGCATTTTTTCGCTTAGTTTTTGAAAAACGCCACCCTCGCCATCGAAGTGCTAGAGGCGAGATGTTTTCGAGCAAACCCTTCGATGGGTTTGGGCTGCAGCGAGTCCCATAGCATTTTTTCGCTAAGTTTTTGAGAAATGCCACCCTCCCCATTGAAATGCTACGGGAGAGGTGTTTTCGAGTGAACCCTTTGATGGTTTGGGCTGCAGTGGTCCCGTTAGCATTTTTTTGCTATGTTTTTAAAAAACACAACCCTCCCCCTCGAAGTGCTAGGTGCGAGGTGTTTTCGAGCAAACCCTTCGACGGGTTTGGGCTGTAGCGGGCCTCTTAGCATTTTTTCGCTTAGTTTTTGAAAAAAACGCCACCCTCCCTATCGAAGTGCTAGAGGCGAGGTGTTTTCGAGCAAACCCTTCAATGGGTTTGGGCTGCAGCGAGTCCCTTAGCATTTTTTCGCTAAGTTTTTGAGAAACGCCACCTCTCCCCATCGAAGTGCTAGGGGCGAGGTGTTTTCGAGTGAACCCTTTGATGGGTTTGGCTGCAGCGGGCCTGTTAGCATTTTTTTGCTTCATTTTTGAAAAACGCCACCCTCCCCCTCAAAGTGCAAGGGGCGAGGTGCACTTTGATGGGTTTGGGCTGCAACGGGCTCGTTAGCCTTTGTTCACTATGTTTTTGAAAAACGCCACCCTCCCCCTCGAAGTGCTAGGGCGAGGTGTTTTCGAGCAAACCATTCGACAAGTTTGGGCTGTAGCGGGCCCCTTAGAATTTTTTCGCTTAGTTTTTGAAAAACGCCACCCTCCTCATCGAAGTGCTAGAGGCGAGGTCTTTCGAGCAAATCCTTCGACGGTTTTGGGCTGTAGCGTGTCCCTTAGCATTTCTTCGCTAAGTTTTTTGAGAAACGCCACCCTCCCCATCGAAGTGCTACGGGCGAGGTGTTTTCGAGCAAACCCTTCGACTAGTTTGGTCCGAAGCGAGCCCCATAGCATTTTTTTGCGAAGTTTTTAAAAAACGCCACCCTCTCCCTGGAAGTGCCAGGGGCGAGGTGTTTCCGAGCGAACGCTTCGACTAGTTTGGGCTGAAGCGAGCCCCATAGCATTTTTTCGCTACTTTTTTGAGAAACACCACCCTCCCCATCGAAGTGCTAGGGGTGAGGTGTTTTCGAGTGAACCCTTTGATGGGTTTGGGCTGCAGCGGGCCTGTTAGCATTTTTTTGCTAAGTTTTTGAAAAACGCCACCCTCCCCCTCGAAGTGCAACGGGCGAGGTGTTTTTGAATGAACCCTTTGAAGGGTTTGGGCTGCAGCGAGTCCCTTAGCATTTTTTCGCTACGTTTTTTGAAAAACGCCACCCTCCCCCTCGAAGTGCAAGGGGCGAGGTGTTTTCGAACGAACCCTTCGAACGGTTTGGGCTGTAGCGGGCCCCTTAGCATTATTTCTCTTAGTTTTTGAAAAACGCCACCCTCCCCATTGAAGTGCTAGGGGCGAGGTGTTCGAGCGAACGCTTCGACTGGTTTGGGCTGAAGCGAGCTCCATAGCATTTTTTTCGCTAAGTTTTTGAAAAACGCCACACTCTCCCTCGAAGTGCCAGGGGCGAGGTGTTTCCGAGCGAACGCATCGACTGGTTTGGGCTGAAGCGAGCCACTTAGCATTTTTTCGCTACTTTTTCGAGAAACACCACCTTCCCCATCGAAGTGCTAGGGGCGAGGTGTTTTCGAGTGAACCCTTTGATGGGTTTGGGTTGCAGCGTGCCCGTTAGCCTTTGTTTGCTATGTTTTTGAAAAACATCACCCTCCCCCTCGAAGTGCTAGGGGCGAGTTGTTTTCGAGCAAACCCTTCGATGGGTTTGGGCTGCAGCGAGTCCCTTAGCATTTTTTCGCTAAGTTTTTAAAAAACGCCACCCTCCCCCTCGAAGTGCTAGGTGCGAGGTGTTTTCGAGCAAACCATTCTACCGGTTTGGGCTGTAGCGGGCCCCTTAGCATTTTTTAGCTTAGTTTTTGAAAAACGCCATCCTCCCCATCGAAGTGCTAGAGGCGAGGTCTTTTCGAGCAAACCCTTCGATGGGTTTGGGCTGCAGCGTGTCCCTTAGCATTTTTTCGCTAAGTTTTTGAGAAACGCCACCCTCCCCATCAAAGTGCTAGGGGCGAGGTGTTTTCGAGTGAACCCTTTGATGGGTTTGGGCTGCAGCGGGCCTGTTAGCATTTTTTTGCTAAGTTTTTGAAAAACGCCACCCTCCCCCTCGAAGTGCAAGGGGCGAGGTGTTTTCGAACGAACCCTTCGAACGGTTTGGGCTATAGCGGGCCCCTTAGCATTTTATCGCTTTGTTTTTGAAAAACGCCACCCTCCCCATCGAAGTGCTAGGGGCGAGGTGTATTCGAGCGAACGCTTCGACAGGTTTGGGCTGAAGCGAGCCACTTAGCATTTTTTTGCTACTTTTTAGTGAAACACCACCCTCCTCATCGAAGTACTAGGGGCGAGGTGTTTTTGAGTGAACCCTTTGATGGGTTTGAGTTGCAGCGGTCCCGTTAGCCTTTGTTCGCTATGTTTTTGAAAAACGTCACCCTCCCCCTCGAAGTGCTAGGGGCGAGTTGTTTTCGAGCAAACCATTCGACAGGTTTGGGCTGTAGCGGGCCCCTTAGCATTTTTTTGCTTAGTTTTTGAAAAACGCCACCCTCCCCATCGAAGTGCTAGAGGCGAGGTGTTTTCGAGCAAACCCTTCGATGGGTTTGGGCCGCAGCGAGTCCCTTAGCATTTTTTTCGCTAAGTTTTTAAAAAACGCCACCCTCCCCCTCGAAGTGCTAGGTGCGAGGTGTTTTCGAGCAAACCATTTGTCGGGTTTGGGCTGTAGCGGGCCCCTTAGCATTTTTTCGCTAAGTTTTTGAAAAATGCCACCCTCCCCCTCACCCTCGAAGTGCCAAGGGCGAGGTGTTTTCGAGCGAACGCTTCGACTGGTTTGGGATGACGCGAGCCCCATAGCATTTTTTTGCTAACTACTTCAAAAACGGCACCCTCCCCCTCGAAGTGCCAAGGGCGAGGTGTTTCCGAGCGAACGCTTCGACTGGTTTCGGCTGAAGCGAGCCCCATAGCATTTTTTTGCTAATTTTTTAACAAACACTACCCTCCCCATCGAAGTGCTAGGGGCGAGGTGTTTTCGAGTGAACCGTTTGATTGGTTTGGGCTGCAGCGGGCCCGTTAACCTTTGCTCGCTATGTTTTAGAAAAACGCCACCCTCCCCCTTGAAGTGCTAGGGGCGAGGTGTTTTCGAGCATACCATTCGACAGGTTTGGGCTGTAGCGGGCCCCTTAGCATTTTTTCGCTTAGTTTTTGAAAAACGCCACCCTCGCCATCGAAGTGCTAGAGGCGAGATGTTTTCGAGCAAACCCTTCGATGGGTTTGGGCTGCAGCGAGTCCCATAGCATTTTTTCGCTAAGTTTTTGAGAAATGCCACCCTCCCCATTGAAATGCTACGGGAGAGGTGTTTTCGAGTGAACCCTTTGATGGTTTGGGCTGCAGTGGTCCCGTTAGCATTTTTTTGCTATGTTTTTAAAAAACACAACCCTCCCCCTCGAAGTGCTAGGTGCGAGGTGTTTTCGAGCAAACCCTTCGACGGGTTTGGGCTGTAGCGGGCCTCTTAGCATTTTTTTCGCTTAGTTTTTGAAAAAACGCCACCCTCCCCTATCGAAGTGCTAGAGGCGAGGTGTTTTCGAGCAAACCCTTCAATGGGTTTGGGCTGCAGCGAGTCCCTTAGCATTTTTTCGCTAAGTTTTTGAGAAACGCCACCTCTCCCCATCGAAGTGCTAGGGGCGAGGTGTTTTCGAGTGAACCCTTTGATGGGTTTGGCTGCAGCGGGCCTGTTAGCATTTTTTTGCTTCATTTTTGAAAAACGCCACCCTCCCCCTCAAAGTGCAAGGGGCGAGGTGCACTTTGATGGGTTTGGGCTGCAACGGGCTCGTTAGCCTTTGTTCACTATGTTTTTGAAAAACGCCACCCTCCCCCTCGAAGTGCTAGGGCGAGGTGTTTTCGAGCAAACCATTCGACAAGTTTGGGCTGTAGCGGGCCCCTTAGAATTTTTTCGCTTAGTTTTTGAAAAACGCCACCCTCCTCATCGAAGTGCTAGAGGCGAGGTCTTTCGAGCAAATCCTTCGACGGTTTTGGGCTGTAGCGTGTCCCTTAGCATTTCTTCGCTAAGTTTTTTGAGAAACGCCACCCTCCCCATCGAAGTGCTACGGGCGAGGTGTTTTCGAGCAAACCCTTCGACTAGTTTGGTCCGAAGCGAGCCCCATAGCATTTTTTTGCGAAGTTTTTAAAAAACGCCACCCTCTCCCTGGAAGTGCCAGGGGCGAGGTGTTTCCGAGCGAACGCTTCGACTAGTTTGGGCTGAAGCGAGCCCCATAGCATTTTTTCGCTACTTTTTTGAGAAACACCACCCTCCCCATCGAAGTGCTAGGGGTGAGGTGTTTTCGAGTGAACCCTGTGATGGGTTTGGGCTGCAGCGGGCCTGTTAGCATTTTTTTGCTAAGTTTTTGAAAAACGCCACCCTCCCCCTCGAAGTGCAACGGGCGAGGTGTTTTTGAATGAACCCTTTGAAGGGTTTGGGCTGCAGCGAGTCCCTTAGCATTTTTTCGCTACGTTTTTTGAAAAACGCCACCCTCCCCCTCGAAGTGCAAGGGGCGAGGTGTTTTCGAACGAACCCTTCGAACGGTTTGGGCTGTAGCGGGCCCTTAGCATTATTTCTCTTAGTTTTTGAAAAACGCCACCCTCCCCATCGAAGTGCTAGGGGCGAGGTGTTCGAGCGAACGCTTCGACTGGTTTGGGCTGAAGCGAGCTCCATAGCATTTTTTTCGCTAAGTTTTTGAAAAACGCCACACTCTCCCTCGAAGTGCCAGGGGCGAGGTGTTTTCGAGCGAACGCATCGACTGGTTTGGGCTGAAGCGAGCCACTTAGCATTTTTTTCGCTACTTTTTCGAGAAACACCACCTTCCCCATCGAAGTGCTAGGGGCGAGGTGTTTTCGAGTGAACCCTTTGATGGGTTTGGGTTGCAGCGTGCCCGTTAGCCTTTGTTTGCTATGTTTTTGAAAAACATCACCCTCCCCCTCGAAGTGCTAGGGGCGAGTTGTTTTCGAGCAAACCCTTCGATGGGTTTGGGCTGCAGCGAGTCCCTTAGCATTTTTTCGCTAAGTTTTTAAAAAACGCCACCCTCCCCCTCGAAGTGCTAGGTGCGAGGTGTTTTCGAGCAAACCATTCTACCGGTTTGGGCTGTAGCGGGCCCCTTAGCATTTTTTAGCTTAGTTTTTGAAAAACGCCATCCTCCCCATCGAAGTGCTAGAGGCGAGGTCTTTTCGAGCAAACCCTTCGATGGGTTTGGGCTGCAGCGTGTCCCTTAGCATTTTTTCGCTAAGTTTTTGAGAAACGCCACCCTCCCCATCAAAGTGCTAGGGGCGAGGTGTTTTCGAGTGAACCCTTTGATGGGTTTGGGCTGCAGCGGGCCTGTTAGCATTTTTTTGCTAAGTTTTTGAAAAACGCCACCCTCCCCCTCGAAGTGCAAGGGGCGAGGTGTTTTCGAACGAACCCTTCGAACGGTTTGGGCTATAGCGGGCCCCTTAGCATTTTATCGCTTTGTTTTTGAAAAACGCCACCCTCCCCATCGAAGTGCTAGGGGCGAGGTGTATTCGAGCGAACGCTTCGACAGGTTTGGGCTGAAGCGAGCCACTTAGCATTTTTTTGCTACTTTTTAGTGAAACACCACCCTCCTCATCGAAGTGCTAGGGGCGAGGTGTTTTTGAGTGAACCCTTTGATGGGTTTGAGTTGCAGCGGTCCCGTTAGCCTTTGTTCGCTATGTTTTTGAAAAACGTCACCCTCCCCCTCGAAGTGCTAGGGGCGAGTTGTTTTCGAGCAAACCATTCGACAGGTTTGGGCTGTAGCGGGCCCCTTAGCATTTTTTTGCTTAGTTTTTGAAAAACGCCACCCTCCCCATCGAAGTGCTAGAGGCGAGGTGTTTTCGAGCAAACCCTTCGATGGGTTTGGGCCGCAGCGAGTCCCTTAGCATTTTTTCGCTAAGTTTTTAAAAAACGCCACCCTCCCCCTCGAAGTGCTAGGTGCGAGGTGTTTTCGAGCAAACCATTTGTCGGGTTTGGGCTGTAGCGGGCCCCTTAGCATTTTTTCGCTAAGTTTTTGAAAAATGCCACCCTCCCCCTCACCCTCGAAGTGCCAAGGGCGAGGTGTTTTCGAGCGAACGCTTCGACTGGTTTGGGATGACGCGAGCCCCATAGCATTTTTTTGCTAAGTACTTCAAAAACGGCACCCTCCCCCTCGAAGTGCCAAGGGCGAGGTGTTTCCGAGCGAACGCTTCGACTGGTTTCGGCTGAAGCGAGCCCCATAGCATTTTTTTGCTAATTTTTTAACAAACACTACCCTCCCCATCGAAGTGCTAGGGGCGAGGTGTTTTCGAGTGAACCGTTTGATTGGTTTGGGCTGCAGCGGGCCCGTTAACCTTTGCTCGCTATGTTTTAGAAAAACGCCACCCTCCCCCTTGAAGTGCTAGGGGCGAGGTGTTTTCGAGCATACCATTCGACAGGTTTGGGCTGTAGCGGGCCCCTTAGCATTTTTTCGCTTAGTTTTTGAAAAACGCCACCCTCGCCATCGAAGTGCTAGAGGCGAGATGTTTTCGAGCAAACCCTTCGATGGGTTTGGGCTGCAGCGAGTCCCATAGCATTTTTTCGCTAAGTTTTTGAGAAATGCCACCCTCCCCATTGAAATGCTACGGGAGAGGTGTTTTCGAGTGAACCCTTTGATGGTTTGGGCTGCAGTGGTCCCGTTAGCATTTTTTTGCTATGTTTTTAAAAAACACAACCCTCCCCCTCGAAGTGCTAGGTGCGAGGTGTTTTCGAGCAAACCCTTCGACGGGTTTGGGCTGTAGCGGGCCTCTTAGCATTTTTTCGCTTAGTTTTTGAAAAAACGCCACCCTCCCTATCGAAGTGCTAGAGGCGAGGTGTTTTCGAGCAAACCCTTCAATGGGTTTGGGCTGCAGCGAGTCCCTTAGCATTTTTTCGCTAAGTTTTTGAGAAACGCCACCTCTCCCCATCGAAGTGCTAGGGGCGAGGTGTTTTCGAGTGAACCCTTTGATGGGTTTGGCTGCAGCGGGCCTGTTAGCATTTTTTTGCTTCATTTTTGAAAAACGCCACCCTCCCCCTCAAAGTGCAAGGGGCGAGGTGCACTTTGATGGGTTTGGGCTGCAACGGGCTCGTTAGCCTTTGTTCACTATGTTTTTGAAAAACGCCACCCTCCCCCTCGAAGTGCTAGGGCGAGGTGTTTTCGAGCAAACCATTCGACAAGTTTGGGCTGTAGCGGGCCCCTTAGAATTTTTTCGCTTAGTTTTTGAAAAACGCCACCCTCCTCATCGAAGTGCTAGAGGCGAGGTCTTTCGAGCAAATCCTTCGACGGTTTTGGGCTGTAGCGTGTCCCTTAGCATTTCTTCGCTAAGTTTTTTGAGAAACGCCACCCTCCCCATCGAAGTGCTACGGGCGAGGTGTTTTCGAGCAAACCCTTCGACTAGTTTGGTCCGAAGCGAGCCCCATAGCATTTTTTTGCGAAGTTTTTAAAAAACGCCACCCTCTCCCTGGAAGTGCCAGGGGCGAGGTGTTTCCGAGCGAACGCTTCGACTAGTTTGGGCTGAAGCGAGCCCCATAGCATTTTTTTCGCTACTTTTTTGAGAAACACCACCCTCCCCATCGAAGTGCTAGGGGTGAGGTGTTTTCGAGTGAACCCTTTGATGGGTTTGGGCTGCAGCGGGCCTGTTAGCATTTTTTTGCTAAGTTTTTGAAAAACGCCACCCTCCCCCTCGAAGTGCAACGGGCGAGGTGTTTTTGAATGAACCCTTTGAAGGGTTTGGGCTGCAGCGAGTCCCTTAGCATTTTTTCGCTACGTTTTTTGAAAAACGCCACCCTCCCCCTCGAAGTGCAAGGGGCGAGGTGTTTTCGAACGAACCCTTCGAACGGTTTGGGCTGTAGCGGGCCCCTTAGCATTATTTCTCTTAGTTTTTTGAAAAACGCCACCCTCCCCATCGAAGTGCTAGGGGCGAGGTGTTCGAGCGAACGCTTCGACTGGTTTGGGCTGAAGCGAGCTCCATAGCATTTTTTCGCTAAGTTTTTGAAAAACGCCACACTCTCCCTCGAAGTGCCAGGGGCGAGGTGTTTTCGAGCGAACGCATCGACTGGTTTGGGCTGAAGCGAGCCACTTAGCATTTTTTTCGCTACTTT
The DNA here is from genome assembly GCA_032690845.1 of Eleusine coracana subsp. coracana. Taxonomy (NCBI): domain Eukaryota; kingdom Viridiplantae; phylum Streptophyta; class Magnoliopsida; order Poales; family Poaceae; genus Eleusine; species Eleusine coracana. The sequence goes on from MU847886.1 coordinate 22,048, forward strand.
TTCGAGAAACACCACCTTCCCCATCGAAGTGCTAGGGGCGAGGTGTTTTCGAGTGAACCCTTTGATGGGTTTGGGTTGCAGCGTGCCCGTTAGCCTTTGTTTGCTATGTTTTTGAAAAACATCACCCTCCCCCTCGAAGTGCTAGGGGCGAGTTGTTTTCGAGCAAACCCTTCGATGGGTTTGGGCTGCAGCGAGTCCCTTAGCATTTTTTCGCTAAGTTTTTAAAAAACGCCACCCTCCCCCTCGAAGTGCTAGGTGCGAGGTGTTTTCGAGCAAACCATTCTACCGGTTTGGGCTGTAGCGGGCCCCTTAGCATTTTTTAGCTTAGTTTTTGAAAAACGCCATCCTCCCCATCGAAGTGCTAGAGGCGAGGTCTTTTCGAGCAAACCCTTCGATGGGTTTGGGCTGCAGCGTGTCCCTTAGCATTTTTTTCGCTAAGTTTTTGAGAAACGCCACCCTCCCCATCAAAGTGCTAGGGGCGAGGTGTTTTCGAGTGAACCCTTTGATGGGTTTGGGCTGCAGCGGGCCTGTTAGCATTTTTTTTGCTAAGTTTTTGAAAAACGCCACCCTCCCCCTCGAAGTGCAAGGGGCGAGGTGTTTTCGAATGAACCCTTCGAACGGTTTGGGCTATAGCGGGCCCCTTAGCATTTTATCGCTTTGTTTTTGAAAAACGCCACCCTCCCCATCGAAGTGCTAGGGGCGAGGTGTATTCGAGCGAACGTTTCGACAGGTTTGGGCTGAAGCGAGCCACTTAGCATTTTTTTGCTACTTTTTAGTGAAACACCACCCTCCTCATCGAAGTGCTAGGGGCGAGGTGTTTTTGAGTGAACCCTTTGATGGGTTTGAGTTGCAGCGGTCCCGTTAGCCTTTGTTCGCTATGTTTTTGAAAAACGTCACCCTCCCCCTCGAAGTGCTAGGGGCGAGTTGTTTTCGAGCAAACCATTCGACAGGTTTGGGCTGTAGCGGGCCCCTTAGCATTTTTTTGCTTAGTTTTTGAAAAACGCCACCCCTCCCCATCGAAGTGCTAGAGGCGAGGTGTTTTTCGAGCAAACCCTTCGATGGGTTTGGGCCGCAGCGAGTCCCTTAGCATTTTTTCGCTAAGTTTTTAAAAAACGCCACCCTCTCCCCCTCGAAGTGCCTAAGGGCGAGGTGTTTCGAGCGAACGCATTCGATCTGGTTTGGGATGACGCGAGCCCCTTAGCATTTTTTGCTAATTCAAAACGCACCCTCCCCCTCGAAGTGCCAGGGCGAGGTGTTTTCGAGCGAACGCTTCGACTGGTTTGGCTGAGCGAGCCCCATAGCATTTTTTGCTAATTTTTTAAAAACACACCCTCCCCCTCGAAGTGCTAGGGGCGAGGTGTTTTCAGCGAACCTTTGATGGTTTGGGCTGCAGCGGCCCTTAGCATTTCGCTATTTTTAGAAAACGCCACCCTCCCCCGAAGTGCTAGGGGCGAGGTGTTTTCGAGCAACCTTTGAGGTTTGGGCTGCAGCGGGCCCTTAGCATTTTCGCTAGTTTTTGAAAAACGCCACCCTCCCCTCGAAGTGCTAGGGCGAGATGTTTTCGAGCAACCTTCGATGGTTTGGGCTGCAGCGGTCCCATAGCATTTTTTCGCTATTTTTGAAAAGCCACCCTCCCCATCGAAGTGCTAGGGCGAGGTGTTTTCGAGCAACCCTTTGATGGTTTGGGCTGCAGTGGTCCCGTTAGCATTTTTTGCTATGTTTTTAAAAAACACAACCCTCCCCCTCGAAGTGCTAGGTGCGAGGTGTTTTCGAGCAAACCCTTCGACGGTTTGGGCTGTAGCGGGCCTCTTAGCATTTTTTTTCGCTTAGTTTTTTGAAAAAACGCCACCCTCCCTATCGAAGTGCTAGAGGCGAGGTGTTTTCCGAGCAAACCCTTCAATGGGTTTGGGCTGCAGCGAGTCCCTTAGCATTTTTTCGCTAAGTTTTGAGAAACGCCACCTCTCCCCATCGAAGTGCTAGGGGCGAGGTGTTTTCGAGTGAACCCTTGATGGTTTGGCTGCAGCGGGCCTGTTAGCATTTTTTGCTTCATTTTTGAAAAACGCCACCCTCCCCCTCAAAGTGCAAGGGGCGAGGGTGCACTTTGATGGGTTTGGGCTGCAACGCGCTCGTTAGCCTTTGTTCACTATGTTTTTGAAAAAACGCCACCCTCCCCCTCGAAGTGCTAGGGCGAGGGTGTTTTCGAGCAAGACCATTCGACATTTGGGCTGTAGCGGGCCCCTTAGTTTTTCGCTTGTTTTTGAAAAACGCCACCCTCCCATCGAAGTGCTAGGGCGAGGTGTTTTCGAGCAAACCTTCGACGTTTTGGGCTGTAGCGGGCCCTTAGATTTTTTCGCTAGTTTTTGAAAACGCCACCCTCCCATCGAAGTGCTAGGGCGAGGTGTTTCGAGCAAACCTTCGACGTTTTGGTGTAGCGCCCTTAGCATTTTTTTGCTAAGTTTTTAGAAACGCCACCCTCCCCATCGAAGTGCTAGGGCGAGGTGTTTTCGAGCAAACCTTCGACTAGTTTGGTCTGAAGCGAGCCCCATAGCATTTTTTCGCTTTTTTTGAAAAACCCACCCTCCCCTCGAAGTGCTAGGGGAGGTGTTTCGAGCGAACCTTTGATGTTTGGGCTGAGCGAGCCTAGCATTTTTTCGCTACTTTTTTGAAAAACGCCACCCTCCCCATCGAAGTGCTAGGGGAGGTGTTTTGAGTGAACCCTTCATGGGTTTGGGCTGCAGCGGGCCTTAGCATTTTTTTGCTAAGTTTTTGAAAAACGCCACCCTCCCCCTCGAAGTGCAGGGCGAGGTGTTTTCGAGAACCTTTGAAGGTTTGGGCTGAGCGAGCCCTAGCATTTTTTCGCTACTTTTTTGAAAACCCTCCTCATCGAAGTGCAGGGCGAGGTGTTTTGAGAACCCTTCGATGGTTTGGTGCAGCGGCCCTTAGCATTTTTCGCTAGTTTTTGAAAAACGCACCCTCCCCCTCGAAGTGCTAGGGGCGAGTGTTTTCGAGCAAACCTTCGACTGGTTTGGGCTGTGCGAGCCCTTAGCATTTTTTGCTAGTTTTTGAAAAACGCCACCCTCCCTCGAAGTGCCAGGGCGAGGTGTTTTCGAGCAACCTTCGATGGTTTGGGCTGAAGCGAGCCCTTAGCATTTTTTCGCTACTTTTTAAAAACCCACCCTCCCCCTCGAAGTGCTAGGGCGAGGTGTTTTCGAGCAACCCTTTGTGGGTTTGGGCTGCAGCGGCCCCTTAGCCTTTTTTCGCTAAGTTTTTGAAAAATCCCCTCCCCCTCGAAGTGCTAGGGCGAGGTGTTTTCGAGCAAACCTTCGATGGTTTGGGTGACGAGCCCTTAGCATTTTTTTGCTAAGTTTTTAAAAACGCCACCCTCCCCCTCGAAGTGCTAGGGCGAGGTGTTTCGAGCAAACCTTCGACCGGTTTGGCTGAGCGGCCCCTTAGCATTTTTTTGCTTTTTTTGAAAAACGCTCCCTCCCATCGAAGTGCTAGGGCGAGGTGTTTTCGAGCAAACCCTCGATGGGTTTGGGCTGCAGCGTCCCTTAGCATTTTTTCGCTAAGTTTTAGAAACGCCACCCTCCCCCAAGTGCTAGGGGCGAGGTGTTTTCGAGAACCCTTCGATGGTTTGGGCTGCGGGCCCCTTAGCATTTTTTTCTAAGTTTTTGAAAAACGCCACCCTCCCCTCGAAGTGCTAGGGCGAGGTGTTTTCGAGCAACCCTTCGATGGGTTTGGGCTGCAGCGGGCCCCTTAGCATTTTTCGCTAGTTTTTGAAAACGCCACCCTCCCCATCGAAGTGCTAGGGAGAGGTGTTTTCGAGTGAAC
>MU847887.1:0-25638 GCA_032690845.1 Eleusine coracana subsp. coracana
GATATAACGACATAGGATTAGGCGACGATATGATATCTCACGATATCTCCATTCCTTGTCCATAATCAATGGTTCATGGTGGTGATATGGTGTTAATTGAGCATGATGACATTGAATGGACAGCATGTAGGCCACATCTCACGGACGTCACAGTTTGGCCCGATTGCTTCACTCGCCTTGTATATACTTCGTTGGTTCTAGCCGGTGATATAGTGGCCAACGAGTAAAACGCCATAGGACGTGCCATTAGGCGACGATATGATATCTCACATATCTCCATTCCTTGTCCCATAATCAATTGTTCATGGTGGTGATAGGTGTTAATCAGCATGATGACATTGATGGACAGCATGTAAGGCCACTCCACGACGTCACAGTTGGTCTGATTGCTGTCACTCTGCCTTGTATATCATGCGTTGGTTCTAGCCGGTGATATTGTTGACTAATGAGTGTAACAATATTGGACTAGCCAGTGGGCAATGATAGGATGTTTAACGGTAGCTCCATTCTTGTCCAATCGATTGTTCTTGCTGCTAACACGGTGTCAATCGAGCATGATGACATTGAATATGCATCTCATAAGTCCTCATCTCATGACTCACAGTTTGGCCTGATCTCGCCTTTCTATACTTCGTTGGTTCTAGGGTGATATAGTGGCCAACGAGTATAACGACATAGGACGTGCCATTAGGCGATGATATGATATCTCACGATATCTCCATTCCTTGTCCATAATCAATTGTTCATAGTGGTGATAATGTTAATCGAGCATGATGACGTTGAACGGACAGCATGTAAGGCCACATCTCACGGACGTCACAGTTTGGCCTGATTGCTTCACTCGCCTTGTATATACTTCGTTGGTTCTAGCCGGTGATATAGTGGCCAACGAGTAAACGACTAGGACGTGCCATTAGGCAATGATATGATATCTCATGATATCTCCATTCGTTGTCCATAATCAATTGTTCATGGTGGTGATATGGTGTTAATCGAGCGTGATGACATTGAATGGACAGCATGTAAGGCCACATCTCACGGATCACAGTTTGGCCTGATTGCTTCACTCGCCTTGTATATACTTCGTTGGTTCTAGCCGGTGATATGTGACTAATGAGTGTAACAATATTGGACGAGCCATTGGGCAATGATATGATGTGTCACGATAGCTCCATGTTTGTCCATGCTCGATTGTTCTTGCTATAACACGGTGTTAATCGAGCATGATGACATTGAATGGGCATAAGTCCTCATCTCACGGACCAGTTTGGCCGATTGCTTAGACTCGCCTGTTATACTTCGTTGGTTCTAGCCGTGATATAGTGGCAACGAGTATAACGACATAGGACGTGCCATTAGGCGATGATATGATATCTCACGATATCTCCATTCCTTGTCCATAATCAATTGTTCATGGTGGTGATTGTTAATCGAGCATGATGACATTGAATGGACAGCATGTAAGGCCACATCTCACGGACGTCACAGTTTGGCCTGATTGCTTCACTCGCCTTGTATATACTTCGTTGGTTCTAGCGGTGATATGTGACCAATGAGTGTAACAATAGGACGTGCCATTGGGCAATGATATGATGTCTCACGTAGCTCCATTCTTTGTCCAATCAATTGTTCTTGCTGCTAGGTGTCAATCGAGCATGATGACATTGAATGGGCATCTCATAAGTCCTAATCTCATGACATCACAGTTTCGCCCGATTGCTTAGACTCGCCTTTTATACTTCGTGGTTCTAGCGGTGATATAGTGGCCAACGAGTATAACAACATAGGACGTGCCATTAGGCGAGATATGATATCTCACGATATCTCCATTCCTTGTCCATAATCAATTGTTCATGGTGGTGATATGGTGTTAATCGAGCATGATGACATTGAATGGACAGCATGTAGGTCCACATCTCAGACGTCACAGTTTGGCCCGATTGCTTCACTCGCCTTGTATATACTTCGTTGGTTCTAGCCGGTGATATAGTGGCCAACGAGTAAACGACTAGGACGTGCCATTAGGCAATGATATGATATCTCACGATATCTCCATTCTTGTCCATAATCAATTGTTCATGGTGGTGATATGGGTTAATCGAGCATGATGACATTGAATGGACAGCATGTAAGGCCACATCTCACGGACGTCACAGTTTGGCCTGATTGCTTCACTCGCCTTATATATACTTCGTTGGTTCTAGCCGGTGATATGTGACTAATGAGTGTAACAATAGGACTAGCCATTGGGCAATGATATGATCTCACGGTAGCTCCATTCTTGTCCATATCGATTGTTCTGCTGCTAAGGTTAATCGAGCATGATGACATTGAATGGCATCTCATAAGTCCTCATCTCATGACGTCACAGTTTGGCCGATTGCTTAGACTCGCCTTTTCTATACTTCGTTGGTTCTAGCGGTGATATAGTGGCCAACGAGTATAACGACATAGGACGTGCCATTAGGCGATGATATGATATCTCACGATATCTCCATTCCTTATCCTAATCAATTGTTCATGGTGGTGATATGGTGTTAATCGAGCATGATGACATTGAATGGACAGCATGTAAGGCCACATCTCACGGACGTCACAGTTTGGCCTTATTGCTTCACTTCGCCTTGTATATACTTCGTTGGTTCTAGCCAGTGATATGTTGACTAATGAGTGTAACAATATTGGACGAGCCATTGGGCAATGATATGATGTGTCACGATAGCTCCATTGTTTGTCCATGCTCGATTGTTCTTGCTACTAACACGGTGTTAATCGAGCATGATGACATTGAAGGGCATCTAATAAGTCCTCATCTCATGAACGACCCAGTTTGGCCCCGATTGATTAGACCTCGTCTGTTCTATACTTCGTTGGTTCTAGCCGGTGATATAGTGGCAAACGAGTATAACGACATAGACAGTGCCATTAGGCGATGAATATGATATCTCAACGAATATCTCCATTCCATTGTCCCTAATCAATTGTTCATGGTGGTGATATAGTGTTAATCGAGCATGATGACAATTGAATGGACAGCATGTAAGGCCACATCTCACGAACGTCACAGTTTGGCCTGATTGCTTCACTCGCCTGGTATATACTTCGTTGGTTCTAGCCGGTGATATGTTGACTAATGATTGTAGCAATATTGGACTAGCCATTGGCATTGATATGATGTCTCACGGTAGCTCTATTCTTTGTCCATACTCGATTGTTCTTGCTGCTAACACGGTGTCAATCGAGCATGATGAACATTGAATATGCATCTCATAAGTCCTCATCTCATGAACATCACAGTTTCGTCCGATTGCTCAGACTCGCCTTTTCTATACTTCGTTGGTTCTAGGCGGTGATATAGTTGCCAACGAGTATAACGACATAGGACGTGCCATTAGGCGATGATATGATATCTCACGATATCTCCATTCCTTGTCCATAATCAATTGTTCATGGTGGTGATATGGTGTTAATCGAGCATGATGACATTGAATGGACAGCATGTAGGTCCACATCTCACGGAACGTCACAGTTGGCCCGATTGCTTCACTCGCCTTGTATATACTTCGTTGGTTCTAGCCGTGATATAGTGGCCAACGAGTATAACGACATAGGACGTGCCATTAGGCGACGATATGATATCTCACGATATCTCCATTCCTTGTCCATAATCAATTGTTCATGGTGGTGATATGGTGTTAATCGAGCATGATGATATTGATGGACAGCACGTAAGGCCACATCTCACGGACGTCACAGTTTGGCCTGATTGCTTCACTCGCCTTGTATATACTTCGTTGGTTCTAGCCGGTGATATGTTGACTAATGAGTGTAAAAAATATTGGACGAGCCAGTGGGCAATGATATGATGTGGTTACGGTAGCTCCATTCTTTGTCCATACTCGATTGTTCTTGCTGCTAACGCGAGGTGTCAATCGAGCATGATGACATTGAATGGACAGGCATGTAAGGCCACATCTCACGGACGTCACAGTTTGGCCTGATTGCTTCACTGCCTTGTATATACTTCGTTGGTTCTAGCCGGTGATATGTTGACTAATGAGTGTAGCAATATTGGACTAGCCATTGGGCAATGATATGATGTCTCACGGTAGCTCCATTCTTTGTCCATACTCGATTGTTCTTGCTGCTAACACGGTGTCAATCGAGCATGATGACATTGAATATGCATCTCATAAGTCCTCATCTCATGAACATCACAGTTTCGTCCGATTGCTTAGACTCGCCTTTTCTATACTTCGTTGGTTCTAGGCGGTGATATAGTGGCCAACGAGTATAACGACATAGGACGTGCCATTAGGCGATGATATGATATCTCACGATATCTCCGTTCCTTGTCCATAATCATTGTTCATGGTGGTGATATGGTGTTAATCGAGCATGATGACATTGAATGGACAGCATGTAGGTCCACATCTCACGGACGTCACAGATTGGCCTGATTGCCTCACTCGCCTTGTATATACTTCGTTGGTTCTAGCCGGTGATATAGTGGCCAACGAGTATAACGACATCGGACGTGCCATTAGGCGATGATATGATATCTCACGATATCTCCATTCCTTGTCCATAATCAATTGTTCATGGTGGTGATATGGTGTTAATCGAGCATGATGACATTGAATGGACAGCATGTAGGTCCACATCTCACGGACGTCACAGTTTGGCCCGATTGCTTCACTCGCCTTGTATATACTTCGTTGGTTCTAGCCGGTGATATAGTGGCCAACGAGTATAACGACATAGGACGTGCCATTAGGCGACGATATGATATCTCACGATATCTCCATTCCTTGTCCATAATCAATTGTTCATGGTGGTGATATGGTGTTAATCGAGCATGATGACATTGAATGGACAGCATGTAAGGCCACATCTCACGGACGTCACAGTTTGGCCTGATTGCTTCACTCGCCTTGTATATACTTCGTTGGTTCTAGCCGGTGATATGTTGACTAATGAGTGTAGCAATATTGGACTAGCCATTGGGCAATGATATGATGTCTGACGATAGCTCCATTGTTTGTCCATGCTCGATTGTTCTTGCTACTAACACGGTGTTAATCGAGCGTGATGACATTGAATGGGCATCTAATAAGTCCTCATCTCATGAACTGACCCAGTTTGGCCCGATTGATTAGACTCGTCTGTTCTATACTTCGTTGGTTCTAGCCGGTGATATAGTGGCAAACGAGTATAACGACATAGACGTGCCATTAGGCGATGATATGATATCTCACGATATCACCATTCCTTGTCCATAATCAATTGTTCATGGTGGTGATAAGTTGTTAATCGAGCATGATGACATTGAATGGACAGCATGTAAGGCCACATCTCACGGACATCACAGTTTGGCCTGATTGCTTCACTCGCCTTGTATATACTTCGTTGGTTCTAGCCGGTGATATGTTGACTAATGAGTGTAGCAATATTGGACTAGCCATTGGGCAATGATATGATGTCTCACGGTAGCTCCATTCTTTGTCCATACTCGATTGTTCTTGCTGCTAACACGGTGTCAATCGAGCATGATGACATTGAATATGCATCTCATAAGTCCTCATCTCATGAACATCACAGTTTCGTCCGATTGCTTAGACTCGCCTTTTCTATACTTCGTTGGTTCTAGGCGGTGATATAGTGGCCAACGAGTATAACGACATAGGACGTGCCATTAGGCGATGATATGATATCTCACGATATCTCCATTCCTTGTCCATAATCAATTGTTCATGGTGGTGATATGGTGTTAATCGAGCATGATGACATTGAATGGACAGCATGTAGGTCCACATCTCACGGACGTCACAGTTTGGCCTGATTGCCTCACTCGCCTTGTATATACCTCGTTGGTTCTAGCCGGTGATATAGTGGCCAACGAGTATAACGACATAGGACGTGCCATTAGGCGATGATGTGATATCTCATGATATCTCCATTACTTGTCCATAATCAATTGTTCATGGTGGTGATATGGTGTTAATCGAGCATGATGACATTGAATGGACAGCATGTAGGTCCACATCTCACGGAACGTCACAGTTTGGCCCGATTGCTTCACTCGCCTTGTATATACTTCGTTGGTTCTAGCCGGTGATATAGTGGCCAACGAGTATAACGACATAGGACGTGCCATTAGGCGACGATATGATATCTCACGATATCTCCATTCCTTGTCCTAATCAATTGTTCATGGTGGTGATATGGTGTTAATCGAGCATGATGATATTGAATGGACAGCACGTAAGGCCACATCTCACGGACGTCACAGTTTGGCCTGATTGCTTCACTCGCCTTGTATATACTTCGTTGGTTCTAGCCGGTGATATGTTGACTAATGAGTGTAACAATATTGGACGAGCCAGTGGGCAATGATATGATGTGTTACGGTAGCTCCATTCTTTGTCCATACTCGATTGTTCTTGCTGCTAACGCGGTGTCAATCGAGCATGATGACATTGAATGGACAGCATGTAAGGCCGCATCTCACGGACGTCACAGTTTGGGCCTGATTGCTTCACTTGCCTTGTATATACTTCGTTGGTTCTAGCCGGTGATATGTTGACTAATGAGTGTAGCAATATTGGACTAGCCATTGGGCAATGATATGATGTCTCACGGTAGCTCCATTCTTTGTCCATACTCGATTGTTCTTGCTGCTAACACGGTGTCAATCGAGCATGATGACATTGAATATGCATCTCATAAGTCCTCATCTCATGAACATCACAGTTTCATTCAATTGCTTAGACTCGCCTTTTCTATACTTCGTTGGTTCTAGGCGGTGATATAGTGGCCAACGAGTATAACGACATCGGACGTGCCATTAGGCGATGATATGATATCTCACGATATCTCCATTCCTTGTCCATAATCAATTGTTCATGGTGGTGATATGGTGTTAATCGAGCATGATGACATTGAATGGACAGCATGTAGGTCCACATCTCACGGACATCACAGTTTGGCCTGATTGCCTCACTCGCCTTGTATATACTTCGTTGGTTCTAGCCGGTGATATAGTGGCCAACGAGTATAACGACATCGGACGTGCCAATAGGCGATGATATGATATCTCACGATATCTCCATTCCTTGTCCATAATCAATTGTTCATGGTGGTGATATGGCGTTAATCGAGCATGATGACATTGAATGGACAGCATGTAGGTCCACATCTCACGGACGTCACAGTTTGGCCTGATTGCCTCACTCGCCTTGTATATACTTCGTTGGTTCTAGCCGGTGATATAGTGGCCAACGAGTATAACGACATAGGACGTGCCATTAGGCGATGATATGATATCTCACGATATCTCCATTCCTTGTCCATAATCAATTGTTCATGGTGGTGATATGGTGTTAATCGAGCATGATGACATTGAATGGACAGCATGTAGGTCCACATCTCACGGACGTCACAGTTTGGCCTGATTGCCTCACTCGCCTTGTATATACCTCGTTGGTTCTAGCCGGTGATATAGTGGCCAACGAGTATAACGACATAGGACGTGCCATTAGGCGATGATGTGATATCTCATGATATCTCCATTACTTGTCCATAATCAATTGTTCATGGTGGTGATATGGTGTTAATCGAGCATGATGATATTGAATGGACAGCACGTAAGGCCACATCTCACGGACGTCACAGTTTGGCCTGATTGCTTCACTCGCCTTGTATATACTTCGTTGGTTCTAGCCGGTGATATGTTGACTAATGAGTGTAGCAATATTGGACTAGCCATTGGGCAATGATATGATGTCTCACGGTAGCTCCATTCTTTGTCCATACTCGATTGTTCTTGCTGCTAACACGGTGTCAATCGAGCATGATGACATTGAATATGCATCTCATAAGTCCTCATCTCATGAACATCACAGTTTCGTTCGATTGCTTAGACTCGCCTTTTCTATACTTCGTTGGTTCTAGGCGGTGATATAGTGGCCAACGTGTATAACGACATAGGACGTGCCATTAGGCGATGATATGATATCTCACGATATCTCCGTTCCTTGTCCATAATCAATTGTTCAGGGTGGTGATATGGTGTTAATCGAGCATGATGACATTGAATGGACAGCATGTAGATCCACATCTCACGGACGTCACAGTTTGGCCTGATTGCCTCACTCGCCTTGTATATACTTCGTTGGTTCTAGCCGGTGATATAGTGGCCAACGAGTATAACGACATCGGACGTGCCATTAGGCGATGATATGATATCTCACGATATCTCCATTCCTTGTCCATAATCAATTGTTCATGGTGGTGATATGGTGTTAATCGAGCATGATGACATTGAATGGACAGCATGTAGGTCCACATCTCACGGACGTCACAGTTTGGCCCGATTGCTTTACTCGCCTTGTATATACTTCGTTGGTTCTAGCCGGTGATATAGTGGCCAACGAGTATAACGACATAGGACGTGCCATTACGCGACGATATGATATCTCACGATATCTCCATTCCTTGTCCATAATCAATTGTTCATGGTGGTGATATGGTGTTAATCGAGCATGATGACATTGAATGGACAGCATGTAAGGCCACATCTCACGGACGTCACAGTTTGGCCTGATTGCTTCACTCGCCTTGTATATACTTCGTTGGTTCAAGCCGGTGATATGTTGACTAATGAGTGTAACAATATTGGACGAGCCTTTGGGCAATGATATGATGTGTCACGATAGCTCCATTGTTTGTCCATGCTCGATTGTTCTTGCTACTAACACGGTGTTAATCGAGCATGATGACATTGAATGGGCATCTAATAAGTCCTCATCTCATGAACTGACCCAGTTTGGCCCGATTGATTAGACTCGTCTGTTCTATACTTCGTTGGTTCTAGCCCGTGATATAGTGGCAAACGAGTATAACGACATAGACGTGCCATTAGGCGATGATATGATATCTCACGATATCACCATTCCTTGTCCATAATCAATTGTTCATGGTGGTGATAAGTTGTTAATCGAGCATGATGACATTGAATGGACAGCATGTAAGGCCACATCTCACGGACATCACAGTTTGGCCTGATTGCTTCACTCGCCTGGTATATACTTCGTTGGTTCTAGCCGGTGATATGTTGACTAATGAGTGTAGCAATATTGGACTAGCCATTGGGCAATGATATGATGTCTCATGGTAGCTCCATTCTTTGTCCATACTCGATTGTTCTTGCTGCTAACACGGTGTCAATCGAGCATGATGACATTGAATATGCATCTCATAAGTCCTCATCTCATGAACATCACAGTTTCGTTCGATTGCTTAGACTCGCCTTTTCTATACTTCGTTGGTTCTAGGCGGTGATATAGTGGCCAACGAGTATAACGACATAGGACGTGCCATTAGGCGATGATATGATATCTCACGATATCTCCATTCCTTGTCCATAATCAATTGTTCATGGTGATGATATGGTGTTAATCGAGCATGATGACATTGAATGGACAGCATGTAGGTCCACATCTCACGGACGTCACAGTTTGGCCTGATTGCCTCACTCGCCTTGTATATACCTCGTTGGTTCTAGCCGGTGATATAGTGGCCAACGAGTATAACGACATAGGACGTGCCATTAGGCGATGATGTGATATCTCATGATATCTCCATTACTTGTCCATAATCAATTGTTCATGGTGGTGATATGGTGTTAATCGAGCATGATGACATTGAATGGACAGCATGTAGGTCCACATCTCACGGAACGTCACAGTTTGGCCCGATTGCTTCACTCGCCTTGTATATACTTCGTTGGTTCTAGCCGGTGATATAGTGGCCAACGAGTATAACGACATAGGACGTGCCATTAGGCGACGATATGATATCTCACGATATCTCCATTCCTTGTCCATAATCAATTGTTCATGGTGGTGATATGGTGTTAATCGAGCATGATGATATTGAATGGACAGCACGTAAGGCCACATCTCACGGAAGTCACAGTTTGGCCTGATTGCTTCACTCGCCTTGTATATACTTCGTTGGTTCTAGCCGGTGATATGTTGACTAATGAGTGTAACAATATTGGACGAGCCAGTGGGCAATGATATGATGTGTTACGGTAGCTCCATTCTTTGTCCATACTCGATTGTTCTTGCTGCTAACGCGGTGTCAATCGAGCATGATGACATTGAATGGACAGCATGTAAGGCCACATCTCACGGACGTCACAGTTTGGCCTGATTGCTTCACTTGCCTTGTATATACTTCGTTGGTTCTAGCCGGTGATATGTTGACTAATGAGTGTAGCAATATTGGACTAGCCATTGGGCAATGATATGATGTCTCACGGTAGCTCCATTCTTTGTCCATACTCGATTGTTCTTGCTGCTAACACGGTGTCAATCGAGCATGATGACATTGAATATGCATCTCATAAGTCCTCATCTCATGAACATCACAGTTTCGTTCGATTGCTTAGACTCGCCTTTTCTATACTTCGTTGGTTCTAGGCGGTGATATAGTGGCCAACGAGTATAACGACATAGGACGTGCCATTAGGCGATGATATGATATCTCACGATATCTCCGTTCCTTGTCCATAATCAATTGTTCATGGTGGTGATATGGTGTTAATCGAGCATGATGACATTGAATGGACAACATGTAGGTCCACATCTCACGGACGTCACAGTTTGGCCTGATTGCCTCACTCGCCTTGTATATACTTCGTTGGTTCTATCCGGTGATATAGTGGCCAACGAGTATAACGACATCGGACGTGCCATTAGGCGATGATATGATATCTCACGATATCTCCATTCCTTGTCCATAATCAATTGTTCATGGTGGTGATATGGTGTTAATCGAGCATGATGACATTGAATGGACAGCATGTAGGTCCACATCTCACGGACGTCACAGTTTGGCCCGATTGCTTCACTCGCCTTGTATATACTTCGTTGGTTCTAGCCGCTGATATAGTGGCCAACGAGTATAACGACATAGGACGTGCCATTAGGCGACGATATGATATCTCACGATATCTCCATTCCTTGTCCATAATCAATTGTTCATGGTGGTGTTATGGTGTTAATCGAGCATGATGACATTGAATGGACAGCATGTAAGGCAACATCTCACGGACATCACAGTTTGGCCTGATTGCTTCACTCGCCTTGTATATACTTCGTTGGTTCTAGCCGGTGATATGTTGACTAATGAGTGTAACAATATTGGACTAGCCATTGGGCAATGATATGATGTCTCACGGTAGCTCCATTCTTTGTCCATACTCGATTGTTCTTGCTGCTAACACGGTGTCAATCGAGCATGATGACATTGAATATGCATCTCATAAGTCCTCATCTCATGAACATCACAGTTTCGTTCGATTGCTTAGACTCGCCTTTTCTATACTTCGTTGGTTCTAGGCGGTGATATAGTGGCCAACGTGTATAACGACATAGGACGTGCCATTAGGCGATGATATGATATCTCACGATATCTCCGTTCCTTGTCCATAATCAATTGTTCAGGGTGGTGATATGGTGTTAATCGAGCATGATGACATTGAATGGACAGCATGTAGATCCACATCTCACGGACGTCACAGTTTGGCCTGATTGCCTCACTCGCCTTGTATATACTTCGTTGGTTCTAGCCGGTGATATAGTGGCCAACGAGTATAACGACATCGGACGTGCCATTAGGCGATGATATGATATCTCACGATATCTCCATTCCTTGTCCATAATCAATTGTTCATGGTGGTGATATGGTGTTAATCGAGCATGATGACATTGAATGGACAGCATGTAGGTCCACATCTCACGGACGTCACAGTTTGGCCCGATTGCTTTACTCGCCTTGTATATACTTCGTTGGTTCTAGCCGGTGATATAGTGGCCAACGAGTATAACGACATAGGACGTGCCATTACGCGACGATATGATATCTCACGATATCTCCATTCCTTGTCCATAATCAATTGTTCATGGTGGTGATATGGTGTTAATCGAGCATGATGACATTGAATGGACAGCATGTAAGGCCACATCTCACGGACGTCACAGTTTGGCCTGATTGCTTCACTCGCCTTGTATATACTTCGTTGGTTCAAGCCGGTGATATGTTGACTAATGAGTGTAACAATATTGGACGAGCCTTTGGGCAATGATATGATGTGTCACGATAGCTCCATTGTTTGTCCATGCTCGATTGTTCTTGCTACTAACACGGTGTTAATCGAGCATGATGACATTGAATGGGCATCTAATAAGTCCTCATCTCATGAACTGACCCAGTTTGGCCCGATTGATTAGACTCGTCTGTTCTATACTTCGTTGGTTCTAGCCGGTGATATAGTGGCAAACGAGTATAACGACAGAGACGTGCCATTAGGCGATGATATGATATCTCACGATATCACCATTCCTTGTCCATAATCAATTGTTCATGGTGGTGATAAGTTGTTAATCGAGCATGATGACATTGAATGGACAGCATGTAAGGCCACATCTCACGGACATCACAGTTTGGCCTGATTGCTTCACTCGCCTGGTATATACTTCGTTGGTTCTAGCCGGTGATATGTTGACTAATGAGTGTAGCAATATTGGACTAGCCATTGGGCAATGATATGATGTCTCATGGTAGCTCCATTCTTTGTCCATACTCGATTGTTCTTGCTGCTAACACGGTGTCAATCGAGCATGATGACATTGAATATGCATCTCATAAGTCCTCATCTCATGAACATCACAGTTTCGTTCGATTGCTTAGACTCGCCTTTTCTATACTTCGTTGGTTCTAGGCGGTGATATAGTGGCCAACGAGTATAACGACATAGGACGTGCCATTAGGCGATGATATGATATCTCACGATATCTCCATTCCTTGTCCATAATCAATTGTTCATGGTGATGATATGGTGTTAATCGAGCATGATGACATTGAATGGACAGCATGTAGGTCCACATCTCACGGACGTCACAGTTTGGCCTGATTGCCTCACTCGCCTTGTATATACCTCGTTGGTTCTAGCCGGTGATATAGTGGCCAACGAGTATAACGACATAGGACGTGCCATTAGGCGATGATGTGATATCTCATGATATCTCCATTACTTGTCCATAATCAATTGTTCATGGTGGTGATATGGTGTTAATCGAGCATGATGACATTGAATGGACAGCATGTAGGTCCACATCTCACGGAACGTCACAGTTTGGCCCGATTGCTTCACTCGCCTTGTATATACTTCGTTGGTTCTAGCCGGTGATATAGTGGCCAACGAGTATAACGACATAGGACGTGCCATTAGGCGACGATATGATATCTCACGATATCTCCATTCCTTGTCCATAATCAATTGTTCATGGTGGTGATATGGTGTTAATCGAGCATGATGATATTGAATGGACAGCACGTAAGGCCACATCTCACGGAAGTCACAGTTTGGCCTGATTGCTTCACTCGCCTTGTATATACTTCGTTGGTTCTAGCCGGTGATATGTTGACTAATGAGTGTAACAATATTGGACGAGCCAGTGGGCAATGATATGATGTGTTACGGTAGCTCCATTCTTTGTCCATACTCGATTGTTCTTGCTGCTAACGCGGTGTCAATCGAGCATGATGACATTGAATGGACAGCATGTAAGGCCACATCTCACGGACGTCACAGTTTGGCCTGATTGCTTCACTTGCCTTGTATATACTTCGTTGGTTCTAGCCGGTGATATGTTGACTAATGAGTGTAGCAATATTGGACTAGCCATTGGGCAATGATATGATGTCTCACGGTAGCTCCATTCTTTGTCCATACTCGATTGTTCTTGCTGCTAACACGGTGTCAATCGAGCATGATGACATTGAATATGCATCTCATAAGTCCTCATCTCATGAACATCACAGTTTCGTTCGATTGCTTAGACTCGCCTTTTCTATACTTCGTTGGTTCTAGGCGGTGATATAGTGGCCAACGAGTATAACGACATAGGACGTGCCATTAGGCGATGATATGATATCTCACGATATCTCCGTTCCTTGTCCATAATCAATTGTTCATGGTCGTGATATGGTGTTAATCGAGCATGATGACATTGAATGGACAACATGTAGGTCCACATCTCACGGACGTCACAGTTTGGCCTGATTGCCTCACTCGCCTTGTATATACTTCGTTGGTTCTATCCGGTGATATAGTGGCCAACGAGTATAACGACATCGGACGTGCCATTAGGCGATGATATGATATCTCACGATATCTCCATTCCTTGTCCATAATCAATTGTTCATGGTGGTGATATGGTGTTAATCGAGCATGATGACATTGAATGGACAGCATGTAGGTCCACATCTCACGGACGTCACAGTTTGGCCCGATTGCTTCACTCGCCTTGTATATACTTCGTTGGTTCTAGCCGGTGATATAGTGGCCAACGAGTATAACGACATAGGACGTGCCATTAGGCGACGATATGATATCTCACGATATCTCCATTCCTTGTCCATAATCAATTGTTCATGGTGGTGTTATGGTGTTAATCGAGCATGATGACATTGAATGGACAGCATGTAAGGCCACATCTCACGGACGTCACAGTTTGGCCTGATTGCTTCACTCGCCTTGTATATACTTCGTTGGTTCTAGCCGGTGATATGTTGACTAATGAGTGTAACAATATTGGACGAGCCATTGGGCAATGATATGATGTGTCACGATAGCTCCATTGTTTGTCCATGCTCGATTGTTCTTGCTACTAACACGGTGTTAATCGAGCATGATGACATTGAATGGGCATCTAATAAGTCCTCATCTCATGAACTGACCCAGTTTGGCCCGATTGATTAGACTCGTCTGTTCTATACTTCGTTGGTTCTAGCCGGTGATATAGTGGCAAACGTGTATAACGACATAGACGTGCCATTAGGCGATGATATGATATCTCACGATATCACCATTCCTTGTCCATAATCAATTGTTCATGGTGGTGATAAGTTGTTAATCGAGCATGATGACATTGAATGGACAGCATGTAAGGCCACATCTCACGGACATCACAGTTTGGCCTGATTGCTTCACTCGCCTGGTATATACTTCGTTGGTTCTAGCCGGTGATATGTTGACTAATGAGTGTAGCAATATTGGACTAGCCATTGGGCAATGATATGATGTCTCATGGTAGCTCCATTCTTTGTCCATACTCGATTGTTCTTGCTGCTAACACGGTGTCAATCGAGCATGATGACATTGAATATGCATCTCATAAGTCCTCATCTCATGAACATCACAGTTTCGTTCGATTGCTTAGACTCGCCTTTTCTATACTTCGTTGGTTCTAGGCGGTGATATAGTGGCCAACGAGTATAACGACATAGGACGTGCCATTAGGCGATGATATGATATCTCATGATATCTCCATTCCTTGTCCATAATCAATTGTTCATGGTGATGATATGGTGTTAATCGAGCATGATGACATTGAATGGACAGCATGTAGGTCCACATCTCACGGACGTCACAGTTTGGCCTGATTGCCTCACTCGCCTTGTATATACCTCGTTGGTTCTAGCCGGTGATATAGTGGCCAACGAGTATAACGACATAGGACGTGCCATTAGGCGATGATGTGATATCTCATGATATCTCCATTACTTGTCCATAATCAATTGTTCATGGTGGTGATATGGTGTTAATCGAGCATGATGACATTGAATGGACAGCATGTAGGTCCACATCTCACGGAACGTCACAGTTTGGCCCGATTGCTTCACTCGCCTTGTATATACTTCGTTGGTTCTAGCCGGTGATATAGTGGCCAACGAGTATAACGACATAGGACGTGCCATTAGGCGACGATATGATATCTCACGATATCTCCATTCCTTGTCCATAATCAATTGTTCATGGTGGTGATATGGTGTTAATCGAGCATGATGATATTGAATGGACAGCACGTAAGGCCACATCTCACGGACGTCACAGTTTGGCCTGATTGCTTCACTCGCCTTGTATATACTTCGTTGGTTCTAGCCGGTGATATGTTGACTAATGAGTGTAACAATATTGGACGAGCCAGTGGGCAATGATATGATGTGTTACGGTAGCTCCATTCTTTGTCCATACTCGATTGTTCTTGCTGCTAACGCGGTGTCAATCGAGCATGATGACATTGAATGGACAGCATGTAAGGCCACATCTCACGGACGTCACAGTTTGGCCTGATTGCTTCACTTGCCTTGTATATACTTCGTTGGTTCTAGCCGGTGATATGTTGACTTATGAGTGTAGCAATATTGGACTAGCCATTGGGCAATGATATGATGTCTCACGGTAGCTCCATTCTTTGTCCATACTCGATTGTTCTTGCTGCTAACACGGTGTCAATCGAGCATGATGACATTGAATATGCATCTCATAAGTCCTCATCTCATGAACATCACAGTTTCGTTCGATTGCTTAGACTCGCCTTTTCTATACTTCGTTGGTTCTAGGCGGTGATATAGTGGCCAACGAGTATAACGACATAGGACGTGCCATTAGGCGATGATATGATATCTCACGATATCTCCGTTCCTTGTCCATAATCAATTGTTCATGGTGGTGATATGGTGTTAATCGAGCATGATGACATTGAATGGACAACATGTAGGTCCACATCTCACGGACGTCACAGTTTGGCCTGATTGCCTCACTCGCCTTGTATATAGTTCGTTGGTTCTATCCGGTGATATAGTGGCCAACGAGTATAACGACATCGGACGTGCCATTAGGCGATGATATGATATCTCACGATATCTCCATTCCTTGTCCATAATCAATTGTTCATGGTGGTGATATGGTGTTAATCGAGCATGATGACATTGAATGGACAGCATGTAGGTCCACATCTCACGGACGTCACAGTTTGGCCCGATTGCTTCACTCGCCTTGTATATACTTCGTTGGTTCTAGCCGGTGATATAGTGGCCAACGAGTATAACGACATAGGACGTGCCATTAGGCGACGATATGATATCTCACGATATCTCCATTCCTTGTCCATAATCAATTGTTCATGGTGGTGATATGGTGTTAATCGAGCATGATGACATTGAATGGACAGCATGTAAGGCCACATCTCACGGACGTCACAGTTTGGCCTGATTGCTTCACTCGCCTTGTATATACTTCGTTGGTTCTAGCCGGTGATATGTTGACTAATGAGTGTAACAATATTGGACGAGCCATTGGGCAATGATATGATGTGTCACGATAGCTCCATTGTTTGTCCATGCTCGATTGTTCTTGCTACTAACACGGTGTTAATCGAGCATGATGACATTGAATGGGCATCTAATAAGTCCTCATCTCATGAACTGACCCAGTTTGGCCCGATTGATTAGACTCGTCTGTTCTATACTTCGTTGGTTCTAGCCGGTGATATAGTGGCAAACGAGTATAACGACATAGACGTGCCATTAGGCGATGATATGATATCTCACGATATCACCATTCCTTGTCCATAATCAATTGTTCATGGTGGTGATAAGTTGTTAATCGAGCATGATGACATTGAATGGACAGCATGTAAGGCCACATCTCACGGACATCACAGTTTGGCCTGATTGCTTCACTCGCCTTGTATATACTTCGTTGGTTCTAGCCGGTGATATGTTGACTAATGAGTGTAACAATATTGGACGAGCCAGTGGGCAATGATATGATGTGTTACGGTAGCTCCATTCTTTGTCCATACTCGATTGTTCTTGCTACTAACGCGGTGTCAATCGAGCATGATGACATTGAATGGGCATCTCATAAGTCCTCATCTCATGAACGTCACAGTTTCACCCGATTGCTTAGACTCGCCTTTTCTATACTTCGTTGGTTCTAGGCAGTGATATAGTGGCCAACGAGTATAACGACATAGGACGTGCCATTAGGAGATGATATGATATCTCACGATATCTCCATTCCTTGTCCATAATCAATTGTTCATGGTGGTGATATGGCGTTAATCGAGCATGATGACATTGAATGGACAGCATGTAGGTCCACATCTCACGGACGTCACAGTTTGGCCTGATTGCCTCACTCGCCTTGTATATACTTCGTTGGATCTAGCCGGTGATATAGTGGCCAACGAGTATAACGACATCGGATGTGCCATTAGGCGACGATATGATATCTCACGATATCTCCATTCCTTGTCCATAATCAATTGTTCATGGTGGTGATATGGTGTTAATCGAGCATGATGACATTGAATGGACAACATGTAAGGCCACATCTCACGGACGTAACAGTTTGGCCTGATTGCTTCACTCGCCTTGTATATACTTCGTTGGTTCTAGCCGGTGATATGTTGACTAATGAGTGTAGCAATATTGGACTAGCCATTGGGCAATGATATGATGTCTCACGGTAGCTCCATCCTTTGTCCATACTCGATTGTTCTTGCTGCTAACACGGTGTCAATCGAGCATGATAACATTGAATATGCATCTCATAAGTCCTCATCTCATGAACATCACAGTTTCGTCCGATTGCTTAGACTCGCCTTTTCTATACTTCGTTGGTTCTAGGCGGTTATATATTGGCCAACGAGTATAACGACATAGGACGTGCCATTAGGCGATGATATGATATCTCACGATATCTCCATTCCTTGTCCATAATCAATTGTTCATGGTGGTGATATGGTGTTAATCAAGCATGATGACATTGAATGGACAGCATGTAGGTCCACATCTCACGGACATCACAGTTTGGCCTGATTGCCTCACTCGCCTTGTATATACTTCATTGGTTCTAGCCGGTGATATAGTGGCCAACGAGTATAACGACATAGGACGTGCCATTAGGCGATGATATGATATCTCACGATATCTCCATTCCTTGTCCATAATCAATTGTTCATGGTGGTGATATGGTGTTAATCGAGCATGATGACATTGAATGGACAGCATGTAGGTCCACATCTCACGGACGTCACAGTTTGGCCTGATTGCCTCACTCGCCTTGTATATACTTCGTTGGTTCTAGCCGGTGATATAGTGGCCAACGAGTATAACGACATAGGACGTGCCATTAGGCGATGATATGATATCTCACGATATCTCCATTCCTTGTCCATAATCAATTGTTCATGGTGGTGATATGGTGTTAATCGAGCATGATGACATTGAATGGACAGCATGTAGGTCCACATCTCACGGACGTCACAGTTTGGCCTGATTGCCTCACTCGCCTTGTATATACTTCGTTGGTTCTAGATTGTGATATGTTGACTAATGAGTGTAACAATATTGGACGAGCCATTGGGCAATGATATGATGTGTCACGATAGCTCCATTGTTTGTCCATGCTCGATTGTTCTTGCTACTAACACGGTGTTAATCGAGCATGATGACATTGAATGGGCATCTAATAAGTCCTCATCTCATGAACATCACAGTTTGGCCCGATTGATTAGACTCGTCTGTTCTATACTTCGTTGGTTCTAGCCGGTGATATAGTGGCAAATGAGTATAACGACATAGACGTGCCATTAGGAGATGATATGATATCTCACGATATCACCATTCCTTGTCCATAATCAATTGTTCATGGTGGTGATAAGTTGTTAATCGAGCATGATGACATTGAATGGACAGCATGTAAGGCCACATCTCACGGACGTCACAGTTTGGCCTGATTACTTCACTCGCCTTGTATATACTTTGTTGGTTCTAGCCGGTGATATGTTGACTAATGAGTGTAACAATATTGGACGAGCCAGTGGGCAATGATATGATGTGTTACGGTAGCTCCATTCTTTGTCCATACTCGATTGTTCTTGCTGCTAACGCGGTGTCAATCGAGCATGATGACATTGAATGGGCATCACATAAGTCCTCATCTCATGAACGTCACAGTTTCACCCGATTGCTTAGACTCGCCTTTTCTATACTTCGTTGGTTTCTAGGCAGTGATATAGTGGCCAACGAGTATAACGACATAGGACGTGCCATTAGGAGATGATATGATATCTCACGATATCTCCATTCCTTGTCCATAATCAATTGTTCATGGTGGTGATAAGTTGTTAATCGAGCATGATGACATTGAATGGACAACATGTAAGGCCACATCTCACGGACGTCACAGTTTGGCCTGATTGCTTCACTCGCCTTGTATATACTTCGTTGGTTCTAGCCGGTGATATGTTGACTAATGAGTGTAACAATATTGGACGAGCCAGTGGGCAATGATATGATGTGTTACAGTAGCTCCATTCTTTGTCCATACTCGATTGTTATTGCTGCTAACGCGGTGTCAATCGAGCATGATGACATTGAATGGGCATCTCATAAGTCCTCATCTCATGAACGTCACAGTTTCACCCGATTGCTTAGACTCGCCTTTTCTATACTTCGTTGGTTCTAGGCAGTGATATAGTGGCCAACGAGTATAACGACATAGGACGTGCCATTAGGAGATGATATGATATCTCACGATATCTCCATTCCTTGTCCATAATCAATTGTTCATGGTGGTGATAAGTTGTTAATCGAGCATGATGACATTGAATGGACAGCATGTAAGGCCACATCTCACGGACGTCACAGTTTGGCCTGATTGCTTCACTCGCCTTGTATATACTTCGTTGGTTCTAGCCGGTGATATGTTGACTAATGAGTGTAACAATATTGGACGAGCTATTGGGCAATGATATGATGTGTCACGATAGCTCCATTGTTTGTCCATGCTCGATTGTTCTTGCTACTAACACGGTGTTAATCGAGCATGATGACATTGAATGGGCATCTAATAAGTCCTCATCTCATGAACTGACCCAGTTTGGCCCGATTGCTTAGACTCGCCTTTTCTATACTTCGTTGGTTCTAGGCAGTGATATAGTGGCCAACGAGTATAACGACATAGGACGTGCCATTAGGAGATGATATGATATCTTACGATATCTCCATTCCTTGTCCATAATGAATTGTTCATGGTGGTGATATGGCGTTAATCGAGCATGATGACATTGAATGGACAGCATCTAGGTCCACATCTCACGGACGTCACAGTTTGGCCTGATTGCTTCACTCGCCTTGTATATACTTCGTTGGTTCTAGCCGGTGATATGTTGACTAATGAGTGTAACAATATTGGACGAGCCAGTGGGCAATGATATGATGTGTTACGGTAGCTCCATTCTTTGTCCATACTCGATTGTTCTTGCTGCTAACGCGGTGTCAATCGAGCATGATGACATTGAATGGACAGCATGTAAGGCCACATCTCACGGACGTCACAGTTTGGCCTGATTGCTTCACTCGCCTTGTATATACTTCGTTGGTTCTAGCCGGTGATATGTTGACTAATGAGTGTAGCAATATTGGACTAGCCATTGGGCAATGATATGATGTCTCACGGTAGCTCCATTCTTTGTCCATACTCGATTGTTCTTGCTGCTAACACGGTGTCAATCGAGCATGATGACATTGAATATGCATCTCATAAGTCCTCATCTCATGAACATCACAGTTTCGTCCGATTGCTTCACTCGCCTTGTATATACTTCGTTGGTTCTAGCCGGTGATATAGTGGCCAACGAGTATAACGACATAGGACGTGCCATTAGGCGATGATATGATATCTCACGATATCTCCATTCCTTGTCCATAATCAATTGTTCATGGTGGTGATATGGTGTTAATCGAGCATGATGACATTGAATGGACAGCATGTAGGTCCACATCTCACGGACGTCACAGTTTGGCCTGATTGCCTCACTCGCCTTGTATATACTTCGTTGGTTCTAGCCGGTGATATAGTGGCCAACGAGTATAACGACATAGGACGTGCCATTAGGCGATGATATGATATCTCATGATATCTCCATTCCTTGTCCATAATCAATTGTTCATGGTGGTGATATGGTGTTAATCGAGCATGATGACAATGAATGGACAGCATGTAGGTCCACATCTCACGGACGTCACAGTTTGGCCCGATTGCTTCACTCGCCTTGTATATACTTCGTTGGTTCTAGCCGGTGATATAGTGGCCAACGAGTATAACGACATAGGACATGCCATTAGGCGATGATATGATATCTCACGATATCTCCATTCCTTGTCCATAATCAATTGTTCATGGTGGTGATATGGTGTTAATCGAGCATGATGACATTGAATGGACAGCATGTAGGTCCACATCTCACGGACGTCACAGTTTGGCCCGATTGCTTCACTCGCCTTGTATATACTTCGTTGGTTCTAGCCGGTGATATAGTGGCCAACGAGTATAACGACATAGGACGTGCCATTAGGCGACGATATGATATCTCACGATATCTCCATTCCTTGTCCATAATCAATTGTTCATGGTGGTGATATGGTGTTAATCGAGCATGATGACATTGAATGGACAGCATGTAAGGCCACATCTCACGGACGTCACAGTTTGGCCTGATTGCTTCACTCGCCTTGTATATACTTCGTTGGTTCTAGCCGGTGATATGTTGACTAATGAGTGTAGCAATATTGGACTAGCCATTGGGCAATGATATGATGTCTCACGGTAGCTCCATTCTTTGTCCATACTCGATTGTTCTTGCTGCTAACACGGTGTCAATCGAGCATGATGACATTGAATATGCATCTCATAAGTCCTCATCTCATGAACATCACAGTTTCGTCCGATTGCTTCACTCGCCTTGTATATACTTCGTTGGTTCTAGCCGGTGATATAGTGGCCAACGAGTATAACGACATAGGACATGCCAATAGGCGATGATATGATATCTCACGATATCTCCATTCCTTGTCCATAATCAATTGTTCATGGTGGTGATATGGTGTTAATCGAGCATGATGACATTGAATGGACAGCATGTAGGTCCACATCTCACGGACGTCACAGTTTGGCCCGATTGCTTCACTCGCCTTGTATATACTTCGTTGGTTCTCGCCGGTGATATAGTGGCCAACGAGTATAACGACATAGGACGTGCCATTAGGCGATGATATGATATCTCACGATATCTCCATTCCTTGTCCATAATCAATTGTTCATGGTGGTGATATGGTGTTAATCGAGCATGATGACATTGAATGGACAGCATGTAGGTCCACATCTCACGGACGTCACAGTTTGGCCTGATTGCTTCACTCGCCTTGTATATACTTCGTTGGTTCTAGCCGGTGATATGTTGACTAATGAGTGTAACAATATTGGACAAGCCAGTGGGCAATGATATGATGTGTTACGGTAGCTCCATTCTTTGTCCATACTCGATTGTTCTTGCTGCTAACGCGGGTGTCAATCGAGCATGATGACATTGAATGGACAGCATGTAAGGCCACATCTCACGGACGTCACAGTTGGCCTGATTGCTTCACTCGCCTTGTATATACTTCGTTGGTTCTAGCCGGTGATATGTGACTAATGAGTGTAGCAATATGGACTAGCCATTGGGCAATGATATGATGTCTCACGGTAGCTCCATTCTTTGTCCATACTCGATGTTTCTTGCTGCTAACACGGTGTCAATCGAGCATGATGACATTGAATATGCATCTCATAAGTCCTCATCTCATGAACATCACAGTTTCGTCCGATTGCTTCACTCGCCTTGTATATACTTCGTTGGTTCTAGCCGGTGATATAGTGGCCAACGAGTATAACGACATAGGACGTGCCATTAGGCGATGATATGATATCTCACGATATCTCCATTCCTTGTCCATAATCAATTGTTCATGGTGGTGATATGGTGTTAATCGAGCATGATGACATTGAATGGCCAGCATGTAGGGTCCACATCTCACGGACGTCACAGTTTGGCCTGATTGCCTCACGCTCCTGTATATACTTCGTTGGTTCCTGAGCCGGTGATATAGTGGCCAACGAGTGAGAACGACATAGGGACGTGCCATTTGTTAGGACGATGATATGATATCTCATGTATCATCCATTCCTTGTCCATAATCAATTGTTCATGGTGGTTGATATGGGTGTTAATCGAGCATGATGACAATGAATGGACAGCATGTAGGTCCACATCTCACGGACGTCACAGTTTGGCCCGATTGCTTCACTCGCCTTGTATATACTTCGTGGTTCTAGCGGTGATATAGTGGCCAACGAGTATAACGACATAGGACCTGCCATTTAGGCGATGATATGATATCTACGAGATATCTCCATTCCTTGTCATAATCAATTGGTTCATGGTGGTGATATGGTGTTAATCGAGCGATGATGACATTGAATGGACAGCATGTAGGTCCACCATCTCACGGACGTCACCGTTGGCCGATTGCTTCACTCGCCTTGTATATACTTCGTTGGTCTTAGCCGGTGATATAGTGGCCAAACGAGTATACGACATAGGACGTGCCATTTAGGCGACGATATGATATCTCACGATATCTCCATTCCTTGTCCATAATCAATGTTCATGGTGGTGATATGGTGTTTAATCGAGCATGATGGACATTGAATGGCAAGGCATGTACGGCCCACAATCTCACGGACGTCACCGTTTGGCCTGATTGCTTCACTCGCCTTGTATATACTTCGTGGTTCTAGCCGGTGATATGTTGACTAATGAGTGTAACATATTGGACGAGCCAGTGGGCAATAATATGATGTGTTACGGGTAGCTCCATTCTTTGTCCATACTCGATTGTTCTTGCTGCTAACGCAGGTGTCACATCGAGCATGATGACATTGAATGGACCAGCATGTAAGGCCACATCTCACGGACGTCACAGTTTGGCCTGATTGCTTCACTCGCCTTGTATATACTTCGTTGGTTCTAGCCGGTGATATGTTGACTAATGAGTGTAGCAATATTGACTAGCCATTGGGCAATGATCTGATGTCTCACGGTAGCTCCATTCTTTGTCCATACTCGATTGTTCTTGCTGCTAACACGAGGTGTCAATCGGCATGATGACATGAATATGCATCCTCATAAGTCCTCATCTCATGAACATCCACAGTTTTCGTCCGATTGCTTAGACTCGCCTTGTATATACTCGTGGTTCTAGCCGGTGATATATTGGCCAACGAGTATACGACATAGGACGTGCCATTAGGCGATGATATGATATCTCACGATATCTCCATTCCTTGTCCATAATCAATTGTTCATGGTGGTGATATGGAGTTAATCGAGCATGATGACATGGACATGTAGGCCACATCTCACGGACGTCACAGTTTGGCCTGATTGCCTCACTCGCCTTGTATATACTTCGTTGGTTCTAGCCGGTGATATAGTGGCCAACGAGTATAACGACATAGGACGTGCCATTAGGCGATGATATGATATCTCATGATATCTCCATTCCTTGTCCATACAATTGTTCATGGTGGTGATATGGTGTTAATCGAGCATGATGACATGAATGGACAGCATGTAGGTCCATCTCACGACGTCACAGTTTGGCCCGATTGCTTCACTCGCCTTGTATATACTTCGTTGGTTCTAGCCGGTGATATAGTGGCCAACTATAACGACATAGGACTGCCATTAGGCGATATGATATCTCACGATATCTCCATTCCTTGTCCATAATCAATTGTTCATGGTGGTGATATGGTGTTAATCGAGCATGATGACATTGAATGGACAGCATGTAGGTCCACATCTCACGACGTCACAGTTTGGCCCG
>MU847888.1:0-25445 GCA_032690845.1 Eleusine coracana subsp. coracana
ACTGCCAGCATGTTACATTCAATACAGCATCGAACTCCATTGTGGTGGAGGACTCGCCCACCTTATCATGAACCGCGCCTAGACTACAAGTTTATGGGTATACAAGGAACCATGGAAGGTAACCCACATCCCTCGGCCACGAGTTCAATGTCGTGGGTGTAAGAACATTAAACTACCTAAAATGAGCATAACTTTTGCGTCCATTGTCGTTCGGGCATACATTTTTTCTAGAAAGCTTTGGGCGAGGAAAACCGACAAAAAGTGAAATTCAAAGTGTAGAATAGTATATAATTTTTTACAAAATAAATACTTCCCTATGGTTAAGATACTGCCCTGAATACCTCCTACTGTCAGCATGTTACATTCAATACAGCGTCAAACTCCAACATGGTGGAGGACTCCCCACCGTATCAGGAACCACGCCTAGATACCGAGTTTATGTGTACACAAGGAACCATGGAAGGTAACCCTCATCCCTCGGCCACGCGGTTCAGCACACCGGGTGTAAGCACATGAAAAATGAGACCTATAACCTAAAACGAGCATAACTTTTGCATCCGTTGTCCGATCGGGGCATACTTTTTTTCTAGAAAGCTTGCAGCAAGGCCAATACCGACAAAAAGAGAAATTCAAAGTGCAGAATAGTATATAATTTTTTACAAATAAATACTTCCCTATGGTTAAGATACTGCCCTGAATACCTCCTAGTGCCAGCATGTTACATTCAATACAACGTCGAACTCCATCGTTGTGGAGGACTCAACCACCGTATCATGAACCGCGCCTAGACTACCAAGTTTACGGGTATACAAGGAACCATGGAAGGTAACCCACATCCCTCGGCCACGTGGTTCAGCACACCGTGGGTGTAACCACCTGAAAAAATGAGACCTATAACCCTAAACGAGCGTAACTTTTGTGTCCGTTGTCCGTTCGGGGCATACTTTTTTTCTAGAAAGCTTGTGGTGAGGCCAACATCGACAAAAAGTGAAATTCAAAGAGTAGAATAGTATATAATTTTTTACAGAATAAATACCTCCCTATGGTGAAGATACCGCCCTGAATACCTCCTACTGCCAGGATGTTACATTCAATACAACATCAAACTCCATCGCGGTGGAGGACTCGCCCACCATATCATGAACCGCGCCTAGATTACCAAGTTTATGGGTACGCAAGGAACCATGGAAGGAAACCCACATCCCTCGGCCACGCGGTTCAGCACAACATGGGTGTAAGCACACGAAAAATGAGACCTATAACCTAAAATGAGCGTGACTTTTGCGTCCATTGTCTGTTCGGGGCATACTTTTTTTTCTAGAAAGCTTGCGGCGAGGCCAACACCGACAAAAACCGAAATTCAAAATGTAGAATAGTATATAATTTTTACAAAATAAATATTTCCTATGGTTAAGATACTGCCCTGAATACCTCCTACTGCCAGCATGTTACATTCAATACAGCGTCGAATTCCATGATGGTGGAGGACTCACCCACCGTATCATGAACCGCGGCTAGACTACCAAGTTTACGGGTATACAATGAACCGTGGAAGGTAACCCACATCCCTCGGCCACGCGGTTCAGCACACCTTGGGTGTAAGCACATAAAAAATGAGACCTATAACCTAAAACGAGCATAACTTTTGCATCCGTTGTTCGATCGGGGCATACTTTTTTTCTAGAAAGCTTGCTGTGAGGCCAACACCAACAAAAAGCGAAATTCAAAGAGTAGAATAGTATATTATTTTTTACAAAATAAATACTTCCCTATGGTGAAGATACCGCACCAAATACCTCCTACTGGCACCATGTTACATTCAACACAACGTCAAACTCCATCGTGGTGGAGGACTCGCCCACCGTATCATGAATCGTGCCTAGATTACCGAGTTTATGGGTACGCAAGGAAGCATGGAAGGTAACCCACATCCCTCGGCCAGGCAGTTCAGCACACCGTGGGTGTAGGCACATGAAAAATGAGACCTATAACCTAAAACGAGCGTAACTTTTGTGTCTGTTGTCCGTTTGGGGCATACTTTTTTCCTAGAAAGCTTCTGGCGAGGCCAACACCGACAAAAAGTGAAATTCAAACTGTAGAATAGTATATAAGTTTTTACAAAATAAATACTTCCCTATGGTTGAGATACTGCCCTGAATACCTCCTACTGCCAGCATGTTACATTCAATACAACATCGAACTCCATCATGGTGGAGGACTCGCCCATCTTATCATGAACCACGCATAGACTACCAAGTTTACGGGTATACAAGGAACCATGAAAGGTAACCCACATCCCTCGGCCATGCGGTTCAGCACACCGTGGGTGTAAGCACATGAAAAATGAGACGTATAACCTAAAACAAGCATAACTTTTGCATCCGTTGTGTGATCAAGGTATACTTTTTTTTCTAGAAAGCTTGCGGCGAGGCCAACACCGACAAAAAGCAAAACTCAAAGAATGGAATAGTATATAATTTTTTTTCAAAATAAATACCTCCCTATGGTTAAGATACTACCCCGAATACCTAATACTGCCAGCATGTTACATTCAATACAGCATCCGTGGTGCAGGACTCCCCCACCGTATCAGGAACCACGCCTAGACTACCGAGTTTATATGTACACAAGGAACCATAGGAAGGTAACCCTCATCCCTCGGCCACGCGGTTCAGCACACCGTGGGTGTAAGCACATGAAAAATGAGACCTATAACCTAAAACGAGCATAACTTTTGCATCCGTTGTCCGATCGGGGCATACTTTTTTTTCTAGAAAGCTTGCAGCAAGGCCAATACCGACAAAAAGAGAAATTCAAAGTGTAGAATAGTATATAATTTTTTATAAAATAAATACTTCCCTATGGTTAAGATACTGCCCTGAATACCTCCTAGTGCCAGCATGTTACATTCAATACAACGTCGAACTCCATCGTTGTGGAGGACTCACCCACCGTATCATGAACCGCGCCTAGACTACCAAGTTTACGGGTATACAAGGAACTATGGAAGGTAACCCACATCCCTCGGCCACGTGGTTCAGCACACCGTGGATGTAACCACCTAAAAAATGAGACCTATAACCCTAAAACGAGCGTAACTTTTGTGTCCATTGTCCGTTCGGGGCATACTTTTTTTCTATAAAGCTTTTGGCGAGGCCAACACCGACAAAAAGTTAAATTGAAAGTGTAGAATAGTATATAATTTTTTACAAAATAAATACTTCCCTATAGTTGAGATACTGCCCTGAATACCTCCTACTGCCAGCATGTTACATTCAATACAGCATCGAACTCCATTGTGGTGGAGGACTCGCCCACCTTATCATGAACCGCGCCTAGACTACCAAGTTTATGGGTATACAAGGAACCATGGAAGGTAACCCACATCCCTCGGCCACGTTGTTCAGCACACCGTGGGTGTAAGCACATGAAAAATGAGACCTATAACCTAAAACAAGCATAACTTTTGCATCCGTTGTCTGATCGGGGCATACTTTTTTTTTCTAGGATGCTTGCGGCGAGGCCAACACCGACAAAAAGCAAAATTGAAAGAGTAGAATAGTGATGTAGATATGGCCCAATCTTCCGAGAGGTAAGGGGATAAACTCGAATTTGGGGAACTCGGCGTCGACGACCCGGAGTGAATCAGACACGATCCAACCCCGCAACCGTTACACCAAGCACAACTTGATTGTTCCTGCAAGCGAAATCGAGAACACAAGCAAGAGAGGATAAACACGCAATCTGAAATTGCAAATATGAATGAAGTGAATCACAAGAAAAGGTTCAAGCTCTGATCACAAAAGGACTAATCGCCACTGTGGTGTAGAACAAGAACAGGGGCCCTGGATTACTGTAAAAGGACTTGTCGCCACAGTTACAATAATTCGATCAAGTTTCTCTCTGGAAAACTGAACTAAACAAAACCCACGACTAAAAGACGGCGGCTACTGAGTTTATGTAGGAAACAAAGACATCTTAGGGTTGGGGCGACCAGGGGGGGGGGGCGCCCACAACATGGGCTTAAGGCCCGACACGATACATGGCCAAGTTGGCCCAAAATAGGTGATACAGCACCTTGTCATGGTCACATATTATGACTCACGACCCTTCTGGAGCTAGGACCAGAACCAAAACGATGGCGTCGTCGTCCTCTTTCCATTGCATCAAAGAACGCCTCGTTTGGACGTCGGATGTGGGAGATATCATCAAAACCGTGAAAGGGTGTCGGCTGAATCCGAGACGAACATGGCGACCGAGTTGGTGACGACTTGTAACTTGGGGAAGGCCATGATATGTGCGTATCCAGCATGGTGATGTCCTCATCAAATAGTATATAATTTTTTTCAAAATAAATACTTCCCTATGGTTAAGGTACTGCCCCGAATACCTCCTACTGCCAGCATGTTACATTCAATACAGCATCGAACTCCATCGTGGTGAAGGACTCGCCCACCGTATCATGAACCGCGCCTAGACTACCGAGATTATGTGTACACAAGGAAGCATGGAAGGTAACCCACATCCCTCAGCCACGCGGTTCAGCACACCGTGGGTGTAAGCACATGAAAAATGAGAACTATAACCTAAAACGAGCGTAACTTTTGCGTCCATTGTCCGTTCGGGGCATACTTTTTCACTAGAAAGCTTGCGGCGAGGCCAACACTGACAAAAAGCAAAATTCAAAGTGTAGAGAATAGTATATAATTTTTTACAAAATAAATACATTCCCTATGGTTAAGATACAGCTCTGAATACCTCCTACGGCCAGCATGTTACATTCAATACAGCATCAAACTCCATCGTGGTGGAGGACTCGCCCACCATATCATGAACCGCGCCTATACTACCAAGTTTACGGGTATACAAGGAATCATGGAAGGTAACCCACATCCCTCGGCCACACGGTTCAGCACACAGTGGGTGTAACCACATGAAAAATGAGACCTATAACCTAAAACGAGCATAACTTTTCCATCCTTTGTCCGATCGGGGCATACTTTTTTTTTCTAGAAAGCTTGCAGCGAGGCCAACACCGACAAAAAGCAAAATTCAAAGAGTAGAATAGTATATATATTTTTTTCAAAATAAATACTTCCCTATGGTTAAGATACTACCCCGAATACCTCCTACTGCCAGCATGTTACATTCAATACAGCATCGAACTCCATCGTGGTGGAGGACTCGCCCACCGTATCATGAACCGTGCCTATACTACCAAGTTTACGGGTATACAAGGAACCATGGAAGGTAACCCACATCCCTCGGCCACGCGGTTCAGCACACAGTGGGTGTAACCACATGAAAAATGAGACCTATAACCTAAAACAAGCATAACTTTTCCATCCTTTGTCCGATCGGGGCATACTTTTTTTTCTAGAAAGCTTGCAGCGAGGCCAACACCGACAAAAAGCAAAATTCAAAGAGTAGAATAGTATTTAATTTTTTTCAAAATAAATAATTCCCTATGGTTAAGATACTGCCCCTAATACCTCCTTCTGCCAGCATGCTACATTCAATACACCATCGAACTCCATCGTGGTGGAGGACTCACCCATCGTATCATGAACCGCGCCTAGACTACCAAGTTTATGGGTACACAAGGAACCATGGAAGGTAACCCACATCCCTCGGCCACACCATTCAGCACACCTTGGGTGCAAGCACACGAAAAAGGAGACCTATAATCTAAAACGAGTATAACTTTTGCATCCGTTGTCTGATCGGGGCATACTTTTTTTTCTATAAAGCTTGCGGCGAGGCCAACACTGACAAAAAGCAAATTTCAATGAGTATAATAGTATATAATTTTTTACAAAATAAATACCTCCCTATGTTGAAGATACCGCCCCGAATACCTCCTACTGCCAGCATGTTACATTCAATACAATGTTGAACACCATCGTGGTGGAGGACTTGCCCACCATATCATGAACCACGCCTAGATTACCAAGTTTATGGGTACGCAAGGAACCATGGAAGGTAACCCACATCCCTCGGCCACGCAGTTCAGCATGCCGTGGGTGTAAGAACATGAAAAATGAGACCAATAACCTAAAACGAGCATAACTTTTGCGTCCATTGTCCGTTCGGGGCATACATTTTTTGTAGAAAGCTTTGGGCGAGGAAAACACCGACAAAAAGTGAAATTCAAAGTGTAGAATAGTATATAATTTTTTACAAAATAAATACTTCCCTATGGTTAAGATACTGCCCTGAATACCTCCTACTGTCAGCATGTTACATTCAATACAGCGTCAAACTCCAACGTGGTGGAGGCACTCCCCCACCGTATCAGGAACCACGCCTAGACTACCGAGTTTATGTGTACACAAGGAACCATGGAAGGTAACCCTCATCCCTCGGCCACGCGGTTCAGCACACCGTTGGTGTAAGCACATGAAAAATGAGACCTATAACCTAAAACGAGCATAACTTTTGCATCCGTTGTCCGATCGGGGCATACTTTTTTTTTCTAGAAAGCTTGCAGCAAGGCCAATACCAACAAAAAGAGAAATTCAAAGTGTAGAATAGTATATAATTTTTTACAAAATAAATACTTCCCTATGGTTAAGATACTGCCCTGAATACCTCCTAGTGCCAGCATGTTACATTCAATACAACATCGAACTCCATCGTTGTGGAGGACTCAACCACCGTATCATGAACCGCGCCTAGACTACCAAGTTTACGGGTATACAAGGAACCATGGAAGGTAACCCACATCCCTCGGCCACGTGGTTCAGCACACCGTGGGTGTAACCACCTGAAAAATGAGACCTATAACCCTAAAACGAGCGTAACTTTTGTGTCCGTTGTCCGTTCGGGGCATACTTTTTTTCTAGAAAGCTTGTGGTGAGGCCAACATCGACAAAAAGTGAAATTCAAAGAGTAGAATAGTATATAATTTTTTACAGAATAAATACCTCCCTATGGTGAAGATACCGCCCTGAATACCTCCTACTTCCAGGATGTTACATTCAATACAACATCAAACTCCATCGCGGTGGAGGACTCGCCCACCATATCATGAACCGCGCCTAGATTACCAAGTTTATGGGTACGCAAGGAACCATGGAAGGAAACCCACATCCCTCGGCCACGCGGTTCAGCACAACATGGGTGTAAGCACACGAAAAATGAGACCTATAACCTAAAATGAGCGTGACTTTTGCGTCCATTGTCTGTTCGGGGCATACTTTTTTTTCTAGAAAGCTTGCGGCGAGGCCAACACCGACAAAAACCGAAATTCAAAATGTAGAATAGTATATAATTTTTTACAAAATAAATATTTCCTATGGTTAAGATACTGCCCTGAATACCTCCTACTGCCAGCATGTTACATTCAATACAGCGTCGAATTCCATGATGGTGGAGGACTCACCCACCGTATCATGAACCGCGGCTAGACTACCAAGTTTACGGGTATACAATGAACCGTGGAAGGTAACCCACATCCCTCGGCCACGCGGTTCAGCACACCTGGGTGTAAGCACATAAAAAATGAGACCTATAACCTAAAACGAGCATAACTTTTGCATCCGTTGTTCGATCGGGGCATACTTTTTTTTCTAGAAAGCTTGCTGTGAGGCCAACACCAACAAAAAGCGAAATTCAAAGAGTAGAATAGTATATTATTTTTTACAAAATAAACTACTTCCCTATGGTGAAGATACCACACCAAATACCTCCTACTGGCACCATGTTACATTCAACACAATGTCAAACTCCATCGTGGTGGAGGACTCGCCCACCGTATCATGAATCGTGCCTAGATTACCGAGTTTATGGGTACGCAAGGAAGCAGTGGAAGGTAACCCACATCCCTCGGCCAGGCAGTTCAGCACACCGTGGGTGTAGGCACATGAAAAATGAGACCTATAACCTAAAACGAGCGTAACTTTTGTGTCTGTTGTCCGTTTGGGGCATACTTTTTTCCTAGAAAGCTTCTGGCGAGGCCAACACCGACAAAAAGTGAAATTCAAACTGTAGAATAGTATATAAGTTTTTACAAAATAAATACTTCCCTATGGTTAAGATACTGCCCTGAATACCTCCTACTGCCAGCATGTTACATTCAATACAACATCGAACTCCATCATGGTGGAGGACTCGCCCATCTTATCATAACCACGCATAGACTACCAAGTTTACGGGTATACAAGGAACCATGAAAAGGTAACCCACATCCCTCGGCCATGCGGTTCAGCACACCGTGGGTGTAAGCACATGAAAAATGAGACGTATAACCTAAAACAAACATAACTTTTGCATCCGTTGTGTGATCAAGGTACACTTTTTTTTTCTAGAAAGCTTGCGGCGAGGCCAACACCGACAAAAAGCAAAACTCAAAGAATGGAATAGTATATAATTTTTTTTCAAAATAAATACCTCCCTATGGTTAAGATACTACCCCGAATACCTAATACTGACAGTATGTTACATTCAATACAGCATCCGTGGTGCAGGACTCCCCCACCGTATCAGGAACCACGCCTAGACTACCGAGTTTATATGTACACAAGGAACCATGGAAGGTAACCCTCATCCCTCGGCCACGCGGTTCAGCACACCGTGGGTGTAAGCACATGAAAAATGAGACCTATAACCTAAAACGAGCATAACTTTTGCATCCGTTGTCCGATCGGGGCATACTTTTTTTTCTAGAAAGCTTGCAGCAAGGCCAATACCGACAAAAAGAGAAATTCAAAGTGTAGAATAGTATATAATTTTTTATAAAATAAATACTTCCCTATGGTTGAGATACTGCCCTGAATACCTCCTACTGCCAGCATGTTACATTCAATACAGCGTCGAACTCCATTGTGGTGGAGGACTCGCCCACCTTATCATGAACCGTGCCTAGACTACCAAGTTTATGGGTATACAAGGAACCATGGAAGGTAACCCACATCCCTCGGCCACGTGGTTCAGCACACCGTGGGTGTAAGCACATGAAAAATGAGACCTATAACCTAAAACAAGCATAACTTTTGCATCCGTTGTCTGATCGGGGCATACTTTTTTTTTTCTAGGAAGCTTGCGGCGAGGCCAACACCGACAAAAAGCAAAATTGAAAGAGTAGAATAGTGATGTAGATATGGCCCGATCTTCCGAGAGGTAAGGGGATAAACTCGAATTTGGGGAACTCGGCGTCGACGACCCGGAGTGAATCAGACACGATCCAACCCCGCAACCGTTACACCAAGCACAACTTGATTGTTCCTGCAAGCGAAATCGAGAACACAAGCAAGAGAGGATAAACACGCAATCTGAAATTGCAAATATGAATGAAGTGAATCACAAGAAAAGGTTCAAGCTCTGATCACAAAAGGACTAATCGCCACTGTGGTGTAGAACAAGAACAGGGGCCCTGGATTACTGTAAAAGGACTTGTCGCCACAGTTACAATAATTCGATCAAGTTTCTCTCTGGAAAACTGAACTAAACAAAACCCATGACTAAAAGACGGCGGCTACTGAGTTTATGTAGGAAACAAAGACGTCTTAGGGTTGGGGCGACCAGGGGGGGCGCCCACAACATGGGCTTAAGGCCCGACATGATACATGGCCAAGTTGGCCCAAAATAGGTCATACAGCACCTTGTAATGGTCACATATTATGACTCACGACCCTTCTGGAGCTAGGACCAGAACCAAAACGACGGCGTCGTCGTCCTCTTTCCATCGCATCAAAGAACGCCTCGTTTGGACGTCGGATGTGGGAGATATCATCAAAACCGTGAAAGGGTGTCGGCTGAATCTGAGACGAACACGGCGACTGAGTTGGTGACGACTTGTAACTTGGGGAAGGCCATGATATCTGCGTATCCAGCATGGTGATGTCCTCATCAAATAGTATATAATTTTTTTCAAAATAAATACTTCCCTATGGTTAAGGTACTGCCCCGAATACCTCCTACTGCCAGCATGTTACATTCAATACAGCATCGAACTCCATCGTGGTGAAGGACTCGCCCACCGTATCATGAACCGCGCCTAGACTACCGAGATTATGTGTACACAAGGAAGTATGGAAGGTAACCCACATCCCTCAGCCACGCGGTTCAGCACACCGTGGGTGTAAGCACATGAAAAATGAGAACTATAACCTAAAACAAGTGTAACTTTTGCGTCCATTGTCCGTTCGGGGCATACTTTTTCACTAGAAAGCTTGCGGCGAGGCCAACACTGACAAAAAGCAAAATTCAAAGTGTAGAGAATAGTATATAATTTTTTACAAAATAAATACATCCCTATGGTTAAGATACAGCTCTGAATACCTCCTACGGCCAGCATGTTACATTCAATACAGCATCAAACTCCATCGTGGTGGAGGACTCGCCCACCATATCATGAACCGCGCCTATACTACCAAGTTTACGGGTATACAAGGAATCATGGAAGGTAACCCACATCCCTCGGCCACGCGGTTCAGCACACAGTGGGTGTAACCACATGAAAAATGAGACCGATAACCTAAAACGAGCATAACTTTTCCATCCTTTGTCCGATCGGTGCATACTTTTTTTTTCTAGAAAGCTTGCAGTGAGGCCAACACCGACAAAAAGCAAAATTCAAAGAGTAGAATAGTATATAATTTTTTTTCAAAATAAATACTTCCCTATGGTTAAGATACTACCCCGAATACCTCCTACTGCCAGCATGTTACATTCAATACAGCATCAAACTCCATCGTGGTGGAGGACTCGCCCACCGTATCATGAACCGCGCCTATACTACCAAGTTTACGAGTATACAAGGAATCATGGAAGGTAACCCACATCCCACGGCCACGCGGTTCAGCACACAGTGGGTGTAACCACATGAAAAATGAGACCTATAACCTAAAACGAGCATAACTTTTCCATCCTTTGTCCGATGGGGGCATACTTTCTTTTTCTAGAAAGCTTGCAGCGAGGCAAACACCGACAAAAAGCAAAATTCAAAGAGTAGAATAGTATTTAATTTTTTTCAAAATAAATACTTCCCTATGGTTAAGATACTGCCCCTAATACCTCCTACTGCCAGCATGTTACATTCAATACAGCATCGAACTCCATCGTGGTCGAGGACTCGCCCACCGTATCATGAACCGCGCCTAGACTACCGAGTTTATGTGTACACAAGGAACCATCGAAGGTAACCCACATCCCTCAGCCACATGGTTCAGCACACCGTGGGTGTAAGCACATGAAAAATGAGACCTATAACCTAAAACGAGTGTAACTTTTTCGTCCGTTGTCCGTTCGTGGCATACTTTCTTTTTCTAGAAAGCTTGCGGCGAGGCCAACACCGACAAAAAGCAAAATTCAAAGAGTAGAATAGTATATAATTTTTTGAAAAATAAATACTTCCCTATGGTTAAGATACTGCCCCTAATACCTCCTTCTGCCAGCATGTTACATTCAATACACCATCGAACTCCATCGTGGTGGAGGACTCGCCCATCGTATCATGAACCGCGCCTAGACTACCGAGTTTATGGGTACACAAGGAACCATGGAAGGTAACCCACATCCCTTGGCCACACCATTCAGCACACCTTGGGTGTAAGCACACGAAAAAGGAGACCTATAATCTAAAACGAGTATAACTTTTGCATCCGTTGTCTGATCTGGGCATACTTTTGTTTTCTAGAAAGCTTGTGACGAGACCTACATCGACAAAAAGCGAAATTCAGAGAGTAGTATAGTATATATATTTTTACAAAATAAATACTTCCCTATGGTGAAGATACCGTCCTGAATACCTCCTACTGCTACCATGTTACATTCAATACAACGTCGAACTCCATCGTGGTGGAGGACTCACCCACCGTATCATGAACCGCGCCTAGAATACCAAGTTTACGTGTAAACAAGGAACCATGGAAGGTAACCCACATCCCTCGGCCACACGGTTCAGCACACCGTGGGTGTAAGCACATGAAAAATGAGACCTACAACCTAAAACGAGCATAACTTTTGCATCCGTTGTCTGAGTGGGGCATACTTTTTTTTTCTATAAAGCTTGCGGCGAGGCAAACACTGACAAAAAGCAAAACACAATGAGTAGAATAATATATAATTTTTTACAAAATAAATACTTCCCTATGTTGAAGATACCGCCCCGAATACCTCCTACTGCCAGCATGTTACATTCAATACAATGTAGAACACCATCGTGGTGGAGGACTTGCCCACCATATCATGAACCACGCCTAGATTACCAAGTTTATGGGTACGCAAGGAACAATGGAAGGTAACCCACATCCCTCGGCCACGCAGTTCAGCATGCCGTGGGTGTAAGAACATGAAAAAATGAGACCAATAACCTAAAACGAGCATAACTTTTGCGTCCATTGTCCGTTCGGGGCATACATTTTTTCTAGAAAGCTTTGGGCGAGGAAAACACCGACAAAAAGTGAAATTCAAAGTGTAGAATAGTATATAATTTTTTACAAAATAAATACTTCCCTATGGTTAAGATACAGCCCTGAATACCTCCTACTGTCAGCATGTTACATTCAATACAGCGTCAAACTCCAACGTGGTGGAGGACTCGCCCACCGTATCATGAACCGCGCCTAGACTTCCAAGTTTACGGGTATACAAGGAACCATGGAAGATAACCCACATCCCTCGGCCACGCGGTTCTGCACATAGTGGGTGTAACCACATGAAAAATAAGACCTATAATCTAAACAAGCATAACTTTTGCATCCGTTGTCCAATCGGGGCATACTTTTTTTCTCTAAAAAGCTTGCAATGAGGCGAACACCAACAAAAAGCAAAACTCAAATTTTACAATAATATATAATTTTTTTCAAAATAAATACTTCCCTATAGTTAAGATACTGCCCTTAATACCTCCTACTGCCAGCATGTTACATTCAATACAACGTCGAACTCCATCGTGGGTGTAAGCACATGAAAAATAAGACCTATAACCTAAAACGGGCATCACTTTTGCGTCCGTTGTCCGTTCGGGGCATACTTTTTTTCTAGAAAGCTTGTGGTGAGGCCAACACCGACAAAAAGTGAAATTCAAAGTGTGGAATAGTATATAATTTTTTACAAAATAAATACTTCCCTATGGTTAAGATATTGCCCTTAATACCTCCTACTGCCAGCATGCATTCAATACAACGTCGAACTCCATCGTGGTGGAGGACTCGCCCATCGTATCTTGAACCAGGCCTAGATTACCGAGTTTATGGGTACGCAAGGAACCATGGAAGGTAACCCGCATCCCTCGGCCACGCAGTTCAGCACACCGTGGGTGTAAGCACATGAAAAATGAGAAGTATAACCTAAAACGAGCGTAACTTTTGCGTCCGTTGTCTGTTCGGGGCATACTTTTTTTCTAGAAAGCTTGCGGTGAGGCCAACACCGACAAAAAGTGAAATTCAAAGTGTAGAATAGTATATAACTTTTTACAAAATAAATACTTCCTTATGGTTTAGATACTATCCTGAATACCTCCTACTGCCAGCATGTTACATTCAATACAGCGTTGAACTCCATCGTGGGGGAGGACTCGCCCACCGTATCATGAACCGTGCCTAGAATACCAAGTTTACGGGTATACCAGGAACCGTGGAAGGTAACCCACATCCCTCGGCCATGCGGTTCAGCACACCGTGGGTGCAAGCACATGAAAAATGAGACCTATAACCTAAAACGAACATAACTTATGTGTCCATTGTCCGATCAGGGCATACTTTCGTTTCTAGAAAGCTTGCAGCGAGGCCAACACCGACAAAAAGCGAAATTCAATGAGTAGAATAGTATATAATTTTTGACAAGATAAATACTTTCCTATGGGGAAGATACTGCCCCGAATACCTCCAACTACCAGCATGTTACATTCAATACAGCATCGAACTCCATCGTGGTGGAGGACTCGCCCACCGTATCATGAACCGCTCCAAGACTACCAAGTTTATGGTTTATACAAGGAACCATGGAAGGTAACCCACATCCCTTGGCCACGCATTTTAGCACACCGTAGGTGTAAGCACACGAAAAATGAGACCTATAACCTAAAACGAGCATAACGTTTGCATCCGTTGTCCGATCGGGGCATACTTTTTTTTCTAGAAAGCATGCTGTGAGGCCAACACCGACAAAAAGCGAAATTCAAAGAGTAGAATAGCATATAATT
This sequence comes from Eleusine coracana subsp. coracana, assembly GCA_032690845.1. Lineage (NCBI taxonomy): Eukaryota > Viridiplantae > Streptophyta > Magnoliopsida > Poales > Poaceae > Eleusine > Eleusine coracana. Next base: position 14,147 of record MU847888.1, read on the forward strand.
TATTACAAAATAAATACTACCCTATGGTGAAGATACCGCCCCGAATACCTCCTACTGCCAGCATGTTACATTCAATACAACGTCGAACTCCATCATGGTGGAGGACTCACCCACCGTATCATGAACCGTGCCTAGATTACCGAGTTTATAGGTACGTAAGGAACCATGGAAGCTAACCCACATCCATCGGCCACGCGGTTCAGCACACCGTGGGTGTAAGCACACGAAAAATGAGACCTATAACCTAAAACGAGCGTAACTTTTGCGTCCATTGTCCGTTCGGGGCAGATTTTTTTCTAGAAAGCTTGCGGTGAGGCCAACACTGACAAAAAGCAAAATTCAAAGTGTAGAATAGTATATAATTTTTTACAAAATAAATACTTCCCTATGGTTAAGATACTACCCTGAATACCTCGTACTGCCAGCATGTTACATTCAATACAGCGTTGAACTCCATCATGGTGGAGGACTTACCCACCGTATCATAAACCGCGCCTAAAGTACCAAGTTTACGGGTACACAAGGAACCATGGAAGGTAACCCACATCCCTCGTCCACACGGTTTAGCACACCATGGGTGTAAGCACATGAAAAAGGAGATCTATAACCTAAAACAAGCGTAACTTTTGCATCCGTTGTCCGATCGGGGCATATTTTTTTTTCTAGAAAGCTTGCGGTGAGGCCAACACTGACAAAAGGCAAAATTCAAAGTGTAGAATAGTATATAATTTTTTACAAAATAAATACTTCCCTATGGTTAAGATACTACCCTGAATACCTCCTACTGCCAGCATGTTACATTCAATACAGCGTTGAACTCCATCGTGGTGGAGGACTCACCCACCGTATCATAAACCGCGCCTAAAGTACCAAGTTTACGGGTACACAAGGAACCATGGAAGGTAACCCACATCCCTCGTCCACACGGTTTAGCACACCATGGGTGTAAGCACATGAAAAAGGAGATCTATAACCTAAAACAAGCGTAACTTTTGAATCCGTTGTCCGATCGGGGCATATTTTTTTTTCTAGAAAGCTTGCGGTGAGACCAACATCGACAAAAAGCAAATTTGAAAGAGTAGAATAGTATATAATTTTTTACAAAATAAATACTTCCCTATGGTTAAGATACTACCCTGAATACCTCCTACTGCCAGCATGTTACATTCAGTACAGCGTTGAACTCCATCATGGTGGAGGACTCACCCACCGTATCATAAACCGCGCCTAAAGTACCAAGTTTACGGGTACACAAGGAACCATGGAAGGTAACCCACATCCCTCGTCCACACGGTTTAGCACACCATGGGTGTAAGCACATGAAAAAGGAGATCTATAACCTAAAACAAGCGTAACTTTTGCATCCGTTGTCCGATCGGGGCATATTTTTTTTTCTAGAAAGCTTGCTGTGAGACCAACATGACAAAAAGCACATTTCAAAGAGTAGAATAGTATATAATTTTTTACAAAATAAATACTTCCCTATGGTTAAGATACTACCCTGAATAACTCCTACTGCAAGAAGGTTACATTCAATACAGCATCGAACTCCATCGTGGTGGAGGACTCGCCCACCGTATCATGAACCGCGCCTAGACTACCAAGTTTACAGGTATACAGGGAATCATGGAAGGTAATCCACATCCCTCGGCCACACGGTTCAGTATACCGTGGGTGTAACCACATGAAAAATGAGACCTATAACCTAAAACAAAGCATAACTTTTCCATCCTTTGTCCGATCGGGGCATACTTTCTTTTTCTAGAAAGCTTGCAGCGAGGCCAACACCGACAAAAAGCAAAATTCAAAGAGTAGAATAGTATATAATTTTTTACAAAATAAATACTTCCCTATGGGGAAGATACCGCCCCGAATACCTCCTTCTGCCAGCATGTTACATTCAATACAACGTCGAACTCCATCGTGGTGGAGGACTCGCCCACCGTATCATGAACCGTGCCTAGACTATAGAGATTATGGGTACACAAGGAACCATGGAAGGTAACCCACATCCCTCGCCCATGCGGTTCATCACACCGTGGGTGTAAGCACACGAAAAATGAGACCTATAACCTAAAACGAGCGTAAATTTTGCGTCAATTGTCTATTCGGGGCATTCCTTTTCTCTAGAAAGCTTGCGGCGAGGCCAACACCGACAAAAAGAAAAATTCAAAGAGTAGAATAGCATATAATTTTATAAAAAATAAATACTTCCCTACGGTTGATATACCCGCCCCGAGTACCTCCTACTGCTAGCATGTTACATTCAATCCAACGTCGAACTCCATCGTGGTGGAGGACTCGCCCACCGTATCATGAACCGCGCCTAGACTTCCAAGTTTACGGGTATTCCAGGAACCGTGGAAGGTAACCCACATCCCTTGGCCACGCTTTTCAGCATACCGTGTGTGTAACCACATGAAAAATGAGACCTATAACCTAAAACGAGCATAACTTTTCCATCCTTTGTCCGATGGGGGCATACTTTCATTTTCTATAAAGCTTGCAGCGAGGCAAACACCGACAAAAAGCAAAATTCAAACAGTAGAATAGTATATAACTTTTTACAAGATAAACACTTCCCAATGGGGAAGATACCACCCCGAATACCTCCTACTGCTAGCATGTTACATTCAATACAACGTCGAACTCCATCATGGTGGAGGACTCGCCCACCGTGTCATGAACCACGCCTAGACTACCGAGTTTATTGGTATGCAAGGAACCATGGAAGGTAACCCGCCTCCCTCAGCGACGCGGTTCAGCACACCGTGGGTGTAAGCACATGAAAAATGAGACCTATAACCTAAAACGAGCGTAACTTTTACGTCCGTTGTCCATTCGAGGCATACTTTTTTTCTAGAAAGCTTGTGGCGAGGCCAACACCGACAAAAAGTGAAATTCAAAGAGTAGAATAATATGTAATTTTTTACAAAATAAATACTTCCCTATGGTGAAGATACCGCCCTGAATACCTCCTACTGCCAGCATGTTACATTCAATACAACGTCAAACTCCATCGTGGTGGAGGACTCCCCAACCGTATCATGAATCGTGCCTAGGTTACCGAGTTTATGGGTACGCAAGGAACCATGGAAGGTAACCCACATCCCTCGGCCACGCGGTTCATCACACCGTGGGTGTAAGCACATGAAAAATGAGACCTATAACCTAAAACGAGGATAACTTTTGCAACCGTTGTCCGATCGGGGCATACTTTTTTTTCTATGGTTAAGATACTGCCCTGAATACCTCCTACTGCCAGCATTTTACATCCAATACAGCGTCGAATTCCATGATGGTGGAGGACTCACCCACCGTATCATGAACCGCGGCTAGACTACCAAGTTTACGGGTATACAATGAACCGTGGAAGGTAACCCACATCCCTCGGCCACGCGGTTCAGCAGACCGTGGGTGTAAGCACATAAAAAATGAGACCTATAACCTAAAACGAGCATAACTTTTGCATCCGTTGTCCGATCGGGGCATACTTTTTTTTTCTAGAAAGCTTGCTGTGAGGCCAACACCAACAAAAAGCGAAATTCAAAGAGTAGAATAGTATATTATTTTTTACAAAATAAATACTTCATGATGGTGAAGATACCGCACCAAATACCTCCTACTGGCACCATGTTACATTCAACACAACGTCAAACTCCATCGTGGTGGAGGACTCGCCCACCGTATCATGAATCGTGCCTAGATTACCGAGTTTATGGGTACGCAAGGAAGCATGGAAGGTAACCCACATCCCTCGGCCAGGCAGTTCAGCACACCGTGGGTGTAGGCACATGAAAAATGAGACCTATAACCTAAAACGAGCGTAACTTTTGTGTCTGTTGTCCGTTTGGGGCATACTTTTTTCCTAGAAAGCTTCTGGCGAGGCCAACACCGACAAAAAGTGAAATTCAAACTGTAGAATAGTATATAAGTTTTTTACAAAATAAATACTTCCCTATGGTTGAGATACTGCCCTGAATACCTCCTACTGCCAGCATGTTACATTCAATACAACGTCGAACTCCATCATGGTGGAGGACTCGCCCATCTTATCATGAACCACGCATAGACTACCAAGTTTACGGGTATACAAGGAACCATGAAAGGTAACCCACATCCCTCGGCCATGCGGTTCAGCACACCGTGGGTGTAAGCACATGAAAAATGAGACGTATAACCTAAAACAAGCATAACTTTTGCATCCGTTGTCTGATCAAGGTATACTTTTTTTTTCTAGAAAGCTTGCGGCGAGGCCAACACCGACAAAAAGCAAAACTCAAAGAATAGAATAGTATATAATTTTTGACAAGATAAATACTTTCCTATGGGGAAGATACTGCCCCGAATACCTCCAACTGCCAGCATGTTACATTCAATACAGCATCGAACTCCATCGTGGTGGAGGACTCGCCCACCGTATCATGAACCGCTCCAAGACTACCAAGTTTATGGTTTATACAAGGAACCATGGAAGGTAACCCACATCCCTCGGCCACGCATTTTAGCACACCGTAGGTGTAAGCACACGAAAAATGAGACCTATAACCTAAAACGAGCATAACGTTTGCATCCGTTGTCCGATCGGGGCATACTTTTTTTTCTAGAAAGCATGCGGTGAGGTCAACACCGACAAAAAGCGAAATTCAAAGAGTAGAATAGCATATAATTTATTACAAAATAAATACTACCCTATGGTGAAGATACCGCCCCGAATACCTCCTACTGCCAGCATGTTACATTCAATACAACGTCGAACTCCATCATGGTGGAGGACTCACCCACCGTATCATGAACCGTGCCTAGATTACCGAGTTTATAGGTACGTAAGGAACCATGGAAGCCAACCCACATCCATCGGCCACGCGGTTCAGCACACCGTAGGTGTAAGCACACGAAAAATGAGACCTATAACCTAAAACGAGCATAATTTTTGCGTCCATTGTCCGTTCGGGTTAGATTTTTTTCTAGAAAGCTTGCGGTGAGGCCAACACTGACAAAAAGCAAAATTCAAAGTGTAGAATAGTATATAATTTTTTACAAAATAAATACTTCCCTATGGTTAAGATACTACCCTGAATACCTCCTACTGCCAGCATGTTACATTCAATACAGCGTTGAACTCCATCGTGGTGGAGGACTTACCCACCGTATCATAAACCGCGCCTAAAGTACCAAGTTTACGGGTACACAAGGAACCATGGAAGGTAACCCACATCCCTCGTCCACACGGTTTAGCACACCATGGGTGTAAGCACATGAAAAAGGAGATCTATAACCTAAAACAAGCGTAACTTTTGAATCCGTTGTCCGATCGGGGCATATTTTTTTTTCTAGAAAGCTTGCGGTGAGGCCAACACTGACAAAATGCAAAATTCAAAGTGTAGAATAGTATATAATTTTTTACAAAATAAATACTTCCCTATGGTTAAGATACTACCCTGAATACCTCCTACAGCCAGCATGTTACATTCAATACAGCGTTGAACTCCATCATGGTGGAGGACTCACCCACCGTATCATAAACCGCGCCTAAAGTACCAAGTTTACAGGTATACAAGGAATCATGGAAGGTAACCCACATCCCTCGGCCACACGGTTCAGTATACCGTGGGTGTAACCACATGAAAAATGAGACCTATAACCTAAAACAAAGCATAACTTTTCCATCCTTTGTCCGATCGGGGCATACTTACTTTTTCTAGAAAGCTTGCAGCGAGGCCAACACCGACAAAAAGCAAAATTCAAAGAGTAGAATAGTATATAATTTTTTAGAAAATAAATACTTCCCTATGGGGAAGATACCGCCCCGAATACCTCCTTCTGCCAGCATGTTACATTCAATACAACGTCGAACTCCATCGTGGTGGAGGACTCGCCCACCGTATCATGAACCGTGCCTAGACTATAGAGATTATGGGTACACAAGGAACCATGGAAGGTAACCCACATCCCTCGCCCATGCGGTTCATCACACGGTGGGTGTAAGCACACGAAAAATGAGACCTATAACCTAAAACGAGCGTAAATTTTGTGTCAATTGTCTATTCGGGGCATTCCTTTTCTCTAGAAAGCTTACGGCGAGGCCAACACCGACAAAAAGAAAAATTCAAAGAGTAGAATAGTATATAATTTTATAAAAAATAAATACTTCCCTACGGTTGATATACCCGCCCCGAGTACCTCCTACTGCTAGCATGTTACATTCAATCCAACGTCGAACTCCATCGTGGTGGAGGACTCGCCCACCGTATCATGAACCGCGCCTAGACTTCCAAGTTTACGGGTATTCCAGGAACCGTGGAAGGTAACCCACATCCCTTGGCCACGCTTTTCAGCATACCGTGTGTGTAAACACATGAAAAATGAGACCTATAACCTAAAACGAGCATAACTTTTGCATCCGTTGTTCGATCGGGGCATACTTTTTTTTTCTAGAAATCTTGCGGCGAGGCCAACACCGACAAAAAGTGAAATTCAAAGAGTAGAATAGTATATAATTTTTTACAAGATAAACACTTCCCAATGGGGAAGATACCACCCCGAATACCTCCTACTGCTAGCATGTTACATTCAATACAACGTCGAACTCCATCGTGGTGGAGGACTCGCCCACCGTCTCATGAACCATGCCTAGACTACCGAGTTTATTGGTACGCAAGGAACCATGGAAGGTAACCCGCCTCCCTCAGCCACGCGGTTCAGCACACCGTGGGTGTAAGCACATGAAAAATGAGACCTATAACCTAAAACGAGCGTAATTTTTACGTCCGTTGTCCATTCGAGGCATACTTTTTTTTCTAGAAAGCTTGTGGCGAGGCCAACACCGACAAAAAGTGAAATTCAAAGAGTAGAATAATATGTAATTTTTTACAAAATAAATACTTCCCTATGGTGAAGATACCGCCCTGAATACCTCCTACTGCCAGCATGTTACATTCAATACAACGTCAAACTCCATCGTGGTGGAGGACTCCCCAACCGTATCATGAATCGTGCCTAGGTTACCGAGTTTATGGGTACGCAAGGAACCATGGAAGGTAACCCACATCCCTCGGCCACGCGGTTCATCACACCGTGGGTGTAAGCACATGAAAAATGAGACCTATAACCTAAAACGAGGATAACTTTTGCAACCGTTGTCCAATCAGGGCATACTTTTTTTTTTCTAGAAAGCTTGCGGCGAGGCCAACACCGACAAAAAGTGAAATTCAAAGAGTAGAATAGTATATAATTTTATAATAAATAAATACTTCCCAATGGCTGAGATGCCACCTCGAGTACCTCCTACTGTTAGCTTGTTACATTCAATACAACGTCGAACTCCATCGCGGTGGAGGACTCGCCCACTGTATCATGAATCGTGCCTAGGTTACCGAGTTTATGGGTACGCAAGGAACCATGGAAGGTAACCCACATCCCTCGGCCACGCGGTTCAGCACACCGTGGGTGTAAGCACACAAAAAAGGAGACCTATAACCTAAAACGAGCATAACTTTTGCACCCGTTGTCCCATCGTGACATACTTTTTTTTCTAGAAAGCTTGAGGCTAGTCCAACACTGACAAAAAGCAAAATTCAAAGAGTAGAATGGTATATAATTTTTTACAAAATAAATACTTCCCTATGGTTAAGATATTGCCCTGAATACCTCCTACTGCCAGCATGTTACAATCAATACAACATCAAATTCCATCGTAGTGGAGGACTTGCCCACCGTATCATGAGCCGCGCCTAGACTACCAAGTTTACAGGTATACAAGGAACCATGGAAGATAACCCACATCCCTCGGCCATGCGGTTCAGCACACCGTGGGTGTAAGCACATAAAAAATGAGACCTATAACTAAAAACGAGCATAACTTTTGCATCCGTTGTCCGATGGGGGCATACTTTTTTCTTCTAGAAAGCTTGCGGCGAGGCAAACACCGACAAAAACCAAAATTCAAAGATTATAATATTATATAATTTTTTCAAAATAAATACTTCCCTATGGTTAAGATACTATCCCGAATACCTCCTACTGCCAGCATGTTACATTTAATACAACATCGAACTCCATCGTGGTGGAGGACTGGCCCACCGTATCATGAACCGCGCCTAGACTACCGAGTGTATGGGTACACAATGAACCGTGGGTGTAGGCACACGAGAAATGAGACCTATAACCTAAAACGAGCATAACTTTTGCATCCGTTGTCTGATCGGGGCATCCTTTTTTTTTCTAGAAAGCTTGCGGCGAGGCCATCACCGACAAAAAGCGAAATTCAAACAGTAGAATAGTATATAATTTTTTTTCAAAATAAAAACTCACCTATGGATAAGATACCGCCCCGAATACCTCCTACTGCCAGCATGTTACATTCAATACAGCGTCGAACTCCATCGTGGTGGAGGACTCGCCCACCGTACCATGAACTGCGCCTAGACTACCAAGTTAACGGGTATACAAGGAACCATAGAAGGTTACCCACATCCCTCAGCCACGCGGTTCAGCACACCGTGAGTGTAAGCACATGAAAAATGAGACCTATAACCGAAAACGAACATAACTTTTGCCTCCGTTGTCCGATCGGGGCATACTTTTTTTTTCTAGAAAGCTTGCGGCAAGGCCAACACCGACAAAAAGTGAAATTCAAAGAGTATAATGGTATATAATTTTTTCAAAATAAATACTTCCCTATGGTTAAGATACCACTCCGAATACCTCCTACTGCCAGCATGTTACAATCAATACAACGTCGAACTCCATCATGGTGGAGGACTCGCCCACCGTATCATGTACCGCGCCTAGACTACCGAGTTTATGGGTACATAAGGAACCATGGAAGGTAAGACACATCCCTCATCCATGCGGTTCAGCACACCGTGGGTGTAAGCACATGAAAAATGAGACCTATAACCTAAAACGAGCATAACTTTTGCATCTGTTGTCCGATCGGGGCATACTTTTTTTTTCTAGAAAGCTTGCGGCGAGGCCAACACCGACAAAAAGCAAAATTCAAAGAGTAGAATAGTATATAATTTTTTTCAAAATGAATACTTCCTTATGGTTAAGATACCGCCCCGAATACCTCCTACTGCCAGCATGTTACATTCAATACAGCGTCGAACTCCATCGTGGTGGAGGACTCGCCCATCGTATCATGAAGCGCGCCTAGACTACCGAGTTTATGGGTACACAAGGAACCATGGAAGGTAAGCCACATCCCTTGGCCATGCGGTTCAGCACGCCGTGCGTGTAAGCACACGAGAAATGAGACCTATAACCTAAAACGAGCATAACTTTTGCATCCGTTGTCTGATCGGGGCATACTTTTTTTCTAGAAAGCTTGCGGCGAGGCCATCACCGACAAAAAGCGAAATTCAAACAGTAGAATAGTATATAATTTTTTTTCAAAATAAAAACTCACCTATGGATAAGATACCGCCCCGAATACCTCCTACTGCCAGCATGTTACATCCAATACAGCGTCGAACTCCATCGTGGTGGAGGACTCGCCCACCGTATCATGAACCGCGTCTAGACTATCGAGTTTATGGGTACATAAGGAACCATGGAAGGTAAGCCACATCCCTCGGCCATGCAGTTCAGCACACCGTCGTTGTAAGCACATGAAAAATGAGACCTACAACCTAAAACGAGCATAACTTTTGCATCCGTTGTCCGATTGGGGCATACTTTTTTTTTCTAGAAAGCTTGCGGCAAGGCCAACACCGACAAAAAGTGAAATTCAAAGAGTAGAATAGTATATAATTTTTTTAAAATAAATACTTCCCTATGGTTAAGATACCACCCCGAATACCTCCTACTGCCAGCATGTTACATTCAATACAGCGTCGAACTCCATCGTGGTGGAGGACTCGCCCACCGTATCATGAACTGCGCCTAGACTACCAAGTTTACGGGTATACAAGGAACCATAGAAGGTTACCCACATCCCTCAGCCACGCGGTTCAGCACACCGTGAGTGTAAGCACATAAAAATGAGCCCTATAACCTAAAACGAACATAACTTTTGCCTCCGTTGTCCGATCGGTAATACTTTTTTTTTCTAGAAAGCTTGCGGCGAGGCCAACACCGACAAAAAGAAATTTTCAAAGAGTACAATAGTATATAATTTTTTTCAAAAATAAATACTTCCCTATGGTTAAGATACTGCCCCGAATACCTCCTACTGCCAGCATGTTACATTCAATACAGTGTCGAACTCCATCCGTGGTGGAGGACTCGCCCACCAATCATGAACCGTGCCTAGACTAACAAGTTTACGGGTGTACAAGGAACCATGGAAGTTAGCCCACATCCCTCGGACCACACGGTTCAGCACACCGTGGGTGTAGCCATGAGAATGAGACCTATAACCTAAAACAAACATAACATTTTGCCTCCGTTGTCCGATCGGGGCATACTTTTTTTTTCTAGAAAGCTTGCTGCGAGGCCAACACCGACAAAAAGTGAAATTCAAAGAGTATAATAGTATATAATTTTTTTCAAAATAAATACTTCCCTATGGGTTAAGATACACTCCTGAATACCTCCTACTGCCAGCATGTTACAATCAATACAACGTCGAACTCCATCATGGTGGGAGGACTCGCACCACCGTATCATGTACCGTGCCTAGACTACCGAGTTTATGGGTACACAAGGACCATGGAAGGTAAGCCACATCCCTCAGCCATGCGGTTCAGCACACCGTGGGTGTAAGCACATGAAAAATGAGACCTATAACCTAAAACGGGCATAACTTTTGCATCTGTGTCCGATCGGGGCATACTTTTTTTTCTAGAAAGCTTGCAGCGAGGCCAACGCGACAAAAGCAAATTCAAAGAGTAGAATAGTATATAATTTTTTCAAAATGAATACTTCCTTATGGTTAAGATACCGTCCCGAATACCTCCTACTGCCAGCATGTGTACATCATACCAAGGCGTCGAACTCCATCGTGGGTGGGGACTCGCCTCATGTGTATCATGAACCGCGTCTAGACTATCGAGTTATGGGTACATAAGGAACCATGAAAGGTAAGGCCAAATCCCTCGGCCATGCAGTTCAGCACACGTCGTTGTAAGCACATGAAAAATGAGATCTACACCTAAAACGAGCATAACTTTTGCATCCGTTGTCGATTGGGGCATACTTTTTTTTTCTTGAAAGCTTGCGGCAAGGCCAACACCGACAAAAGTGAAATTCAAAGAGTAGAATAGTATATAATTTTTTTAAAATAAATACTTCCTATGGTTAAGATACACCCGAATACCTCCTACTGCCAGCATGTTACATTCAATACAGCGTC
>MU847889.1:0-25266 GCA_032690845.1 Eleusine coracana subsp. coracana
CATGCGCGTAGTAGGAGATATGCGCGGCAGCATCTCAACCATAGGGATTATTTATTTTGTATAAAATTATGTACTATTCTACTCTTTGAATTTTGCTTTTTGTCGATGTTGGCCTCGCCGCAAGCTTTCTAGAAAAAAAAAAGTATGCACCGATCGGACAATGGATACAAAAGTTATGCTCGTTTTAGGTTATAGGCCTCCTTTTTATGTGCTTACATCCATGGTGTGATGAACCGCGTGCCCAAATGATGTGGGTTACCTTCCATAGTTCCTTGTGTACCCATAAACGTGGTAGTGTACGCGCGTTTCATGTATGGTGGGCGAGTCCTCCACCGCGATGGAGTTCAAGCTGTATTGAATGTAACATGCTAGCAGTAGGAGGTACTCGGGACGGTATCTCAACCATAGGGAAGTTTTTTTTTATAAAATAATGTACTATTCTACTCTTTGAATTTTTTTTTGTTGATGTTGGCCTTGCGTAAGCTTTCTAGAAAAAAAAAGTATGCCCCAAACAAACAACAGACGGAAAGTTACGCTTGTTTTAGGTTATAGGTCTTTTTCGTGTGCTTACACCCACGGTGTGCTGAACCGCATGGCCGAGGGATGTGGGTTACCTTCCATGGTTCCTTATGTCCCCATAAACTCGGTAGTCTAGGCGCGGTTCATGATACGGTGGACGAGTCCTCCACCGCGATGGAGTCGACGCTGTATTGAAATAACATGCGCGTAGTAGGAGGTAGCGCGCAGCATCTCAACCACAGGGATTATTATTTTGTATAAAATTATATACTATTCTACTCTTTGAATTTTGCTTTTTGTCGGTTGGCCTCGCCGCAAGCTTTCTAGAAAAAAAAAGTATGCACGATCGGACGATGGATGCAAAAGTTATGCTCGTTTTAGGTTATAGGTCTCCTTTTTCATGTGCTTACATCCACGGTGTGATGAACCGCGTGCCCAAATCATGTGGGTTACCTTCCATAGTTCCTTGTGTACCCATAAATGCGGCAGTGTACGCGCGTTTCAAGATATGGTGGGCGAGTCCTCCACCGCGATGGAGTTCAATGCTATATTGAATGTAAGATGCTAGCAGTAGGAGGTACTCGGGTGGTATCTCAACCATAGGGAAGTATTTTTTATAAAACTATGTACTATTCAACTCTTTGATTTTTGCTTTTTGTCGATGTTGGCCTCACCGCAAGCTTCTAGAAAAAAAAGTATGCCCCAAACGAACAACGGACGCAAAAGTTACGCTGTTTTAGGTTATAGGTCTCCTTTTTCGTGTGCTTACACCCACGGTGTGCTGAACCCATGGCCGAGGGATGTGGGTTACCTTCCATGGTTCCTTGTGTCCCCATAAACTCGGTAGTCTAGGCGCGGTTCATGATACAGTGGACGAGTCCTCCACCGCGATGGAGTTCGACGCTGTATTGAATATAACATGCGCGTAGTAGGAGGTATGCGCGGCAGCATCTCAACCATAGGGATTATTTATTTTGTATAAAATTATATACTATTCTACTCTTTGAATTCTCTTTTTGTCGTGTTGGCCTCGCCGCAAGCTTTCTAGAAAAAAAAAGTATGCACCGATCGGACAATGGATACAAAAGTTATGCTCGTTTAGGTTATAGGCCTCCTTTTATGTGCTTACATCCATGGTGTGATGAACCGCATGCCCGAATGATGTGGGTTACCTTCCATAGTTCCTTGTGTACCATAAACGTGGTAGTCTACGCGCGTTTCATGGTATGGTGGGCGAGTCCTCCACCGCGATGGAGTTCAATGCTGTATTGAATGTAACATGCTAGCAGTAGGAGGTACTCGGGCGGTATCTCAACCATAGGGAAGTATTTATTTTTTATAAAATTATGAACTATTCTACTCTTTGATTTTGCTTTTTGTTGGTGTTGGCCTCGCCGCAATCTTTCAAGAAAAAAAGTAAGCCCCAAACGAACAACGGACGCAAAAGTTACGCTTGTTTTAGGTTATAGGTCTCCTTTTTCGTGTGCTTACACCCACGGAGTGCTGAACCGCATGGCCGAGGGATGTGGGTTACCTTCCATGGTTTCTTGTCCCATAAACTCGGTAGTCTAGGCGCGGTTCATGATATGGTGGGCGAGTCCTCCATCGCGATGGAGTTCGACGCTGTATTGAATATAACATGCGCGTAGTAGGAGGTAGCGCGGCAGCATCTCAACCACAGGGATTATTTTGTGTAAAAATATACTATTCTACTATTTGAATTTCTCTTTTTGTCGGTGTTGGCCTCGCCGCAAGCTTTCTAGAAAAAAAAAGTATGCACCAATCGGACAACGGATGCAAAATTTATGTCGTTTTAGGTTATAGGTCTCCTTTTTCATGTGCTTACATCCATGGTGATGAACCGCATGCCCGAATCATGTGGGTTACCTCCATAGTTCCTTGTGTACCCATACATGCTGGTAGTGTACGCGCGTTTTCATGATATGGTGGGCGAGTCCTCCACCGCGATGGAGTTCAATGCTATATGAATGTAAGATGCTAGCAGGTAGGAGGTACTCGGGTGGATCTCAACCATATGGAAGTATTTAATTTTTTATTAAATCTTGTACTATTCTACTCTTGATTTTTTCTTTTGCCCGATGTTGGCCTCACCGCGCGCTTTCTAGAAAAAACAAGTATGCCCCAACACACAACGGACGGAAAGTTACGGATTGTTTGATAGGTTATAGGTCTCCCTTTTTCGTTTGCTTACACCCACGGTGTCCGGAACCGCATGGACCGGAGGGATGGGGTACCTTCCATGGTTCCTGTGTCCCCATAAACTCAGTCGTCTAGGCGCGGTTCATGATACGGTGAGGCGAGTTCCTCCACCGCGATGGAGTTCGACGCTGGTATTGAAATGACATGCGCGTAGTAGGAGGTACGCGCGACAGCATCTCAACCACAGGGATTATTTATTTTGTATAAAATTATATACTATTCTACTCTTGAATTTTGCTTTTTGTCGGTATTGGCCCTCGCCGCAAGCTTTCTAGAAAAAAAAGTATGCACCGATCGGACGAGGGATGCAAAAGTTATGCTCGTTTTAGGTTATAGGTCTCCTTTTTCATGTGCTTACATCCACGGTGTGATGAACCGCGTGCCCCAAATCATGTGGGTTACCTTCCATAGTTCCTTGTGTACCCAGCGGCAGTGTACGCGCGGTTTCAAGATATGGTGGGCGAGTCCTCCACCGCGATGGAGTTCAATGCTATATTGAATGTAAGATGCTAGCAGTAGGAGGTACTCGGGGTGGTATCTCAACCATAGGGAAGTATTTTTTATAAAACTATGTACTATTCAACTCTTTGATTTTTGCTTTTTGTCGATGTTGGCCTCACCGCAAGCTTTCTAGAAAAAAAAAGTATGCCCCAAACGAACAACGGACGCAAAAGTTACGCTTGTTTTAGGTTATAGGTCTCCTTTTTCGTGTGCTTACACCCATGGTGTGCTGAACCACATGGCCGAGGGATGTGGGTTACCTTCCATGGTTCCTTGTGTCCCCATAAACTCGGTAGTCTAGGCGCGGTTCATGATACAGTGGACGAGTCCCTCCACCGCGATGGAGTCGACGCTGTATTGAATATAACATGCGCGTAGTAGGAGGTATGCGCGGCAGCATCTCAACCATAGGGATTATTTATTTGTATAAAATTATATACTATTCTACTCTTTGAATTTCGCTTTTTGTCGCTGTTGGCCCCGCCGCAAGCTTTCTAGAAAAAAAAAGTATGCACCGATCGGACAATGGATACAAAAGTTATGCTCGTTTTAGGTTATAGGCCTCCTTTTTTATGTGCTTACATCCATGGTGTGATGAACCGCATGCCCGAATGATGTGGGTTACCTTCCATAGTTCCTTGTGTACCCATAACGTGGTAGTCTACGCGCGTTTCATGGTATGGTGGGCGAGTCCTCCACCGCGATGGAGTTCAATGCTGTATTGAATGTAACATGCTAGCAGTAGGAGGTACTTCGGGCGGTATCTCAACCATAGGGAAGTATTTATTTTTTATAAAATTATGAACTATTCTACTCTTTGATTTTTGCTTTTTGTTGGTGTTGGCCTCGCCGCAATCTTTCAAGAAATAAAAGTAAGCCCCAATACGAACAACGGACGCAAAAGTTACGCTTGTTTTAGGTATAGGTCTCCTTTTTCGTGTGCTTACACCCACGGAGTGCTGAACCGCATGGCCGAGGGATGTGGGTTACCTTCCATGGTTTCTTGTGTCCCCATAAACTCGGTAGTCTAGGCGCGGTTCATGATATGGTGGGCGAGTCCTCCATCGCGATGGAGTTCGACGCTGTATTGAATATAACATGCGCGTAGTAGGAGGTATGTGCGGCAGCATCTCAACCACAGGGATTATTTATTTTGTGTAAAATTATATACTATTCTACTATTTGAATTTCTCTTTTTGTCGGTGTTGGCCTCGCCTCAAGCTTTCTAGAAAAAAAAGTATGCACCAATCGGACAACGGATGCAAAATTTATGGTCGTTTTAGGTTATAGGTCTCCTTTTTCATGTGCTTACATCTATGGTGTGATGAACCGCATGCCCGAATCATGTGGGTTACCTCCCATAGTTCCTTGTGTACCCATAAACGTGGTAGTCTACGCGCGTTTCATGGTATGGTGGGCGAGTCCTCCACCGCGATGGAGTTCAACGCTGTATTGAATGTAACATGCTAGCAGTAGGAGGTACTCGGGACGGTATCTCAACCATAGGGAAGTTTTTATTTTTTATAAAATAATGTACTATTCTACTCTTTGAATTTCATTTTTTGTTGATGTTGGCCTCGCTGTAAGCTTTCTAGAAAAAAAAAAGTATGCCCCAAACAAACAACTGACGGAAAAGTTACGCTTGTTTTAGGTTATAGGTCTCCTTTTTCGTGTGCTTACACCCACGGTGTGCTGAACCGCATGGCCGAGGGATGTGGGTTACCTTCCATGGTTCCTTGTGTCCCCATAAACTCGGTAGTCTAGGCGCGGTTCATGATACGGTGCGCGAGTCCTCCACCGCGATGGAGTTCGACGCTGTATTGAATATAACATGCGCGTAGTAGGAGGTATGCGCGACAGCATCTCAACCATAGGGATTCTTTATTTTGTATAAAATTATATACTATTCTACTCTTTGAGTTTTGCTTTTTGTCGGTGTTGGCCTCGCCGCAAGCTTTCTAGAAAAAAAAAGTATGCACCGATCGGACAATGGATGCAAAAGTTATGCTCGTTTTAGGTTATAGGTCTCCTTTTTCATGTGCTTACATCCACGGTGTGATGAACCGCGTGCCCAAATCATGTGGGTGACCTTCCATAGTTCCTTGTGTACCCATAAATGCGGTAGTGTACGCGCGTTTCAAGATATGGTGGGCGAGTCCTCCACCGCGATGGAGTTCAACGCTATATTGAATGTAAGATGCTAGCAGTAGGAGGTACTCGGGGTGGTATCTCAACCATAGGGAAGTATTTTTTATAAAACTATGTACTATTCAACTCTTTGATTTTTGCTTTTTGTCGATGTTGGCCTCACCGCAAGCTTTCTAGAAAAAAAAAGTATGCCCCAAACGAACAACGGACGCAAAAGTTACGCTTGTTTTAGGTTATAGGTCTCCTTTTTCGTGTGCTTACACCCATGGTGTGCTGAACCACATGGCCGAGGGATGTGGGTTACCTTCCATGGTTCCTTGTGTCCCCATAAACTCGGTAGTCTAGGCGCGGTTCATGATACGGTGGACGAGTCCTCCACCGCGATGGAGTTCGACGCTGTATTGAATATAACATGCGCGTAGTAGGAGGTATGCGCGGCAGCATCTCAACCATAGGGATTATTTATTTTGTATAAAATTATATACTATTCTACTCTTTGAATGTTGCTTTTTGTCGCTGTTGGCCTCGCCGCAAGCTTTCTAGAAAAAAAAAAGTATGCACCGATCGGACAATTGATACAAAAGTTATGCTCGTTTTAGGTTATAGGCCTCCTTTTTTATGTGCTTACATCCATGGTGTGATGAACCGCATGCCCGAATGATGTGGGTTACCTTCCATAGTTCCTTGTGTACCCATAAACGTGGTAGTCTACACGCGTTTCATGGTATGGTGGGCGAGTCCTCCACCGCGATGGAGTTCAATGCTGTATTGAATGTAACATGCTAGCAGTAGGAGGTACTTCGGGCGGTATCTCAACCATAGGGAAGTATTTATTTTTTATAAAATTATGAACTATTCTACTCTTTGATTTTTGCTTTTTGTTGGTGTTGGCCTCGCCGCAATCTTTCAAGAAATAAAAGTAAGCCCCAAACGAACAACGGACGCAAAAGTTACGCTTGTTTTAGGTTATAGGTCTCCTTTTTCGTGTGCTTACACCCACGGAGTGCTGAACCGCATGGCCGAGGGATGTGGGTTACCTTCCATGGTTTCTTGTGTCCCCATAAACTCGGTAGTCTAGGCGCGGTTCATGATATGGTGGGCGAGTCCTCCATCACGATGGAGTTCGACGCTGTATTGAATATAACATGCGCGTAGTAGGAGGTATGTGCGGCAGCATCTCAACCACAGGGATTATTTATTTTGTGTAAAATTATATACTATTCTACTATTTGAATTTCTCTTTTTGTCGGTGTTGGCCTCGCCGCAAGCTTTCTAGAAAAAAAAAGTATGCACCAATCGGACAACGGATGCAAAATTTATGGTCGTTTTAGGTTATAGGTCTCCTTTTTCATGTGCTTACATCCATGGTGTGATGAACCGCATGCCCGAATCATGTGGGTTACCTCCCATAGTTCCTTGTGTACCCATACATGCGGTAGTGTACGCGCGTTTTTCATGATATGGTGGGCGAGTCCTCCACCGCGATGGAGTTCAATGCTATATTGAATGTAAGATGCTAGCAGTAGGAGGTACTCGGGGTGGTATCTCAACCATAGGGAAGTATTTATTTTTTATAAAATTATGTACTATTCTACTCTTTGAATTTTTCTTTCTGCCGATGTTGGCCTCACCGCGAGCTTTCTAGAAAAAAAAAGTATGCCCCAAACAAACAACGGACGGAAAAGTTACGATTGTTTTAGGTTATAGGTCTCCTTTTTCGTGTGCTTACACCCACGGTGTCCGGAACCGCATGGCTGAGGGATGTGGGTTACCTTCCATGGTTCCTTGTGTCCCCATAAACTCAGTAGTCTAGGCGCGGTTCATGATACGGTGGACGAGTCCTCCACCGCGATGGAGTTCGACGCTGTATTGAATATAACATGCGCGTAGTAGGAGGTATGCGCGGCAGCATCTCAACCATAGGGATTATTTATTTTGTATAAAATTATATACAATTCTACTCTTTGAATTTCACTTTTTGTCGGTGTTCGCCTCGCCGTAAGCTTTCTAGAAAAAAAAAGTATGTACCGATCGGACAATGAATGCAAAAGTTATGCTCGTTTTAGGTTATAGGTCTCCTTTTTCATGTGCTTACATCCACGGTGTGATGAACCGCATGCCCGAATCATGTGTGTTACCTTCCATAGTTCCTTGTGTACCCATAAATGCGGTAGTGTACACGCGTTTCATGATATGGTGGGCGAGTCCTCCACCTCGATGGAGTTCAATGCTATATTGAATGTAAGATGCTAGCAGTAGGAGGTACTCGGGGTGGTATCTCAACCATAGGGAAGTATTTATTTTTTATAAAATTATGTACTATTCTACTCTTTGATTTTTGCTTTTTGCCGATGTTGGCCTCACCGCGAGCATTCTAGAAAAAAAAAAGTATGCCCCAAACAAACAACGGACGGAAAAGTTACGCTTGTTTTAGGTTATAGGTCTCTTTTATCTAGTGCTTACACCCACGGTGTGCTGAACCGCATGGCCGAGGGATGTGGGTTACCTTCCATGGTTCCTTGTCTCCCCATAAACTCGGTATTCTAGGCATGGTTCATGATACGGTGGGCGAGTTCTCCACCGCGATGGAGTTCAACGCTGTATTGAATATAACATGCGCGTAGTAGGAGATATGCGCGGCAGCATCTCAACCATAGGGATTATTTATTTTGTATAAAATTATGTACTATTCTACTCTTTGAATTTTGCTTTTTGTCGATGTTGGCCTCGCCGCAAGCTTTCTAGAAAAAAAAAGTATGCACCGATCGGACAATGGATACAAAAGTTATGCTCGTTTTAGGTTATAGGCCTCCTTTTTTATGTGCTTACATCCATGGTGTGATGAACCGCGTGCCCAAATGATGTGGGTTACCTTCCATAGTTCCTTGTGTACCCATAAACGTGGTAGTCTACGCGCGTTTCATGGTATGGTGGACGAGTCCTCCACCGCGATGGAGTTCAACGCTGTATTGAATGTAACATGCTAGCAGTAGGAGGTACTCGGGACGGTATCTCAACCATAGGGAAGTTTTTATTTTTTATAAAATAATGTACTATTCTACTCTTTGAATTTCATTTTTTGTTGATGTTGGCCTCGCTGTAAGCTTTCTAGAAAAAAAAGTATGCCCCAAACAAACAACAGACGGAAAAGTTACGCTTGTTTTAGGTTATAGGTCTCCTTTTTCGTGTGCTTACACCCACGGTGTGCTGAACCGCATGGCCGAGGGATGTGGGTTACCTTCCATGGTTCCTTGTGTCCCCATAAACTCAGTAGTCTAGGCGCGGTTCATGATACGGTGGACGAGTCCTCCACCGCGATGGAGTTCGACGCTGTATTGAATATAACATGCGCGTAGTAGGAGGTATGCGCAGCAGCATCTCAACCATAGGGATTATTTATTTTGTCTAAAATTATATACAATTCTACTCTTTGAATTTCACTTTTTGTCGGTGTTCGCCTCGCCGTAAGCTTTCTAGAAAAAAAAAGTATGTACCGATCGGACAATAAATGCAAAAGTTATGCTCGTTTTAGGTTATAGGTCTCCTGTTTCATGTGCTTACATCCACGGTGTGATGAACCGCGTGCCCGAATCATGTGTGTTACCTTCCATAGTTCCTTGTGTACCCATAAATGCGGTAGTGTACGCGCGTTTCATGATATGGTGGGCGAGTCCTCCACCGCGATGGAGTTCAACGCTATATTGAATGTAAGATGCTAGCAGTTGGAGGAACTCGGGGTGGTATCTCAACCATAGGGAAGTATTTTTTTTATAAAATTATGTACTATTCTACTCTTTGATTTTTGCTTTTTGTCGATGTTGGCCCCACCGCGAGCTTTCTAGAAAAAAAAAATATGCCCCAAACAAACAACGGACGTAAAAGTTACGCTTGTTTTAGGTTATAGGTCTCCTTTTTCGTATGCTTACACCCACGGTGTGCTGAACCGCATGGCCTAGAGATGTGGGTTACCTTCCATGGTTCCTTGTGTCCCCATCAACTCGGTAGTCTAGGCGCGGTTCATGATACGGTGAGCGAGTCCTCCACCACGATGGAGTTCGACGCTGTATTGAATATAACATGCGCGTAGTAGGAGGTACGCGCAGCAGTATCTCAACCATAGGGATTATTTATTTTGTATAAAATTATATACTATTCTACTATTTGAATTTCTCTTTTTGTCGGTGTTGGCCTCGCCGCAAGCTTTCTAGAAAAAAAAAGTATGCACCAATCGGACAACGGATGCAAAATTTATGGTCGTTTTAGGTTATAGGTCTCCTTTTTCATGTGCTTACATCCATGGTGTGATGAACCGCATGCCCGAATCATGTGGGTTACCTCCCATAGTTCCTTGTGTACCCATACATGCGGTAGTGTACGCGCGTTTTTCATGATATGGTGGGCGAGTCCTCCACCGCGATGGAGTTCAATGCTATATTGAATGTAAGATGCTAGCAGTAGGAGGTACTCGGGGTGGTATCTCAACCATAGGGAAGTATTTATTTTTTATAAAATTATGTACTATTCTACTCTTTGAATTTTTCTTTCTGCCGATGTTGGCCTCACCGCGAGCTTTCTAGAAAAAAAAAGTATGCCCCAAACAAACAACGGACGGAAAAGTTACGATTGTTTTAGGTTATAGGTCTCCTTTTTCGTGTGCTTACACCCACGGTGTCCGGAACCGCATGGCTGAGGGATGTGGGTTACCTTCCATGGTTCCTTGTGTCCCCATAAACTCAGTAGTCTAGGCGCGGTTCATGATACGGTGGACGAGTCCTCCACCGCGATGGAGTTCGACGCTGTATTGAATATAACATGCGCGTAGTAGGAGGTATGCGCGGCAGCATCTCAACCATAGGGATTATTTATTTTGTATAAAATTATATACAATTCTACTCTTTGAATTTCACTTTTTGTCGGTGTTCGCCTCGCCGTAAGCTTTCTAGAAAAAAAAAGTATGTACCGATCGGACAATGAATGCAAAAGTTATGCTCGTTTTAGGTTATAGGTCTCCTTTTTCATGTGCTTACATCCACGGTGTGATGAACCGCATGCCCGAATCATGTGTGTTACCTTCCATAGTTCCTTGTGTACCCATAAATGCGGTAGTGTACACGCGTTTCATGATATGGTGGGCGAGTCCTCCACCTCGATGGAGTTCAATGCTATATTGAATGTAAGATGCTAGCAGTAGGAGGTACTCGGGGTGGTATCTCAACCATAGGGAAGTATTTATTTTTTATAAAATTATGTACTATTCTACTCTTTGATTTTTGCTTTTTGCCGATGTTGGCCTCACCGCGAGCATTCTAGAAAAAAAAAGTATGCCCCAAACAAACAACGGACGGAAAAGTTACGCTTGTTTTAGGTTATAGGTCTCTTTTATCTAGTGCTTACACCCACGGTGTGCTGAACCGCATGGCCGAGGGATGTGGGTTACCTTCCATGGTTCCTTGTCTCCCCATAAACTCGGTATTCTAGGCATGGTTCATGATACGGTGGGCGAGTTCTCCACCGCGATGGAGTTCAACGCTGTATTGAATATAACATGCGCGTAGTAGGAGATATGCGCGGCAGCATCTCAACCATAGGGATTATTTATTTTGTATAAAATTATGTACTATTCTACTCTTTGAATTTTGCTTTTTGTCGATGTTGGCCTCGCCGCAAGCTTTCTAGAAAAAAAAAGTATGCACCGATCGGACAATGGATACAAAAGTTATGCTCGTTTTAGGTTATAGGCCTCCTTTTTTATGTGCTTACATCCATGGTGTGATGAACCGCGTGCCCAAATGATGTGGGTTACCTTCCATAGTTCCTTGTGTACCCATAAACGTGGTAGTCTACGCGCGTTTCATGGTATGGTGGACGAGTCCTCCACCGCGATGGAGTTCAACGCTGTATTGAATGTAACATGCTAGCAGTAGGAGGTACTCGGGACGGTATCTCAACCATAGGGAAGTTTTTATTTTTTATAAAATAATGTACTATTCTACTCTTTGAATTTCATTTTTTGTTGATGTTGGCCTCGCTGTAAGCTTTCTAGAAAAAAAAAGTATGCCCCAAACAAACAACAGACGGAAAAGTTACGCTTGTTTTAGGTTATAGGTCTCCTTTTTCGTGTGCTTACACCCACGGTGTGCTGAACCGCATGGCCGAGGGATGTGGGTTACCTTCCATGGTTCCTTGTGTCCCCATAAACTCAGTAGTCTAGGCGCGGTTCATGATACGGTGGACGAGTCCTCCACCGCGATGGAGTTCGACGCTGTATTGAATATAACATGCGCGTAGTAGGAGGTATGCGCAGCAGCATCTCAACCATAGGGATTATTTATTTTGTCTAAAATTATATACAATTCTACTCTTTGAATTTCACTTTTTGTCGGTGTTCGCCTCGCCGTAAGCTTTCTAGAAAAAAAAAGTATGTACCGATCGGACAATAAATGCAAAAGTTATGCTCGTTTTAGGTTATAGGTCTCCTGTTTCATGTGCTTACATCCACGGTGTGATGAACCGCGTGCCCGAATCATGTGTGTTACCTTCCATAGTTCCTTGTGTACCCATAAATGCGGTAGTGTACGCGCGTTTCATGATATGGTGGGCGAGTCCTCCACCGCGATGGAGTTCAACGCTATATTGAATGTAAGATGCTAGCAGTTGGAGGAACTCGGGGTGGTATCTCAACCATAGGGAAGTATTTTTTTTATAAAATTATGTACTATTCTACTCTTTGATTTTTGCTTTTTGTCGATGTTGGCCCCACCGCGAGCTTTCTAGAAAAAAAAAATATGCCCCAAACAAACAACGGACGTAAAAGTTACGCTTGTTTTAGGTTATAGGTCTCCTTTTTCGTATGCTTACACCCACGGTGTGCTGAACCGCATGGCCTAGAGATGTGGGTTACCTTCCATGGTTCCTTGTGTCCCCATCAACTCGGTAGTCTAGGCGCGGTTCATGATACGGTGAGCGAGTCCTCCACCACGATGGAGTTCGACGCTGTATTGAATATAACATGCGCGTAGTAGGAGGTACGCGCAGCAGTATCTCAACCATAGGGATTATTTATTTTGTATAAAATTATATACTAGTCTACTCTTTGAATTTCGCTTTTTGTCGCTGTTGGCCTCGCCGCAAGCTTTCTAGAAAAAAAAAGTATGCACCGATCGGACAATGGATACAAAAGTTGTGCTCGTTTTAGGTTATAGGCCTCCTTTTTTATGTGCTTACATCCATGGTGTGATGAACCGCATGCCCGAATGATGTGGGTTACCTTCCATAGTTCCTTGTGTACCCATAAACGTGGTAGTCTACGCGCGTTTCATGGTATGGTGGGCGAGTCCTCCACCGCGATGGAGTTCAATGCTGTATTGAATGTAACATGCTAGTAGTAGGAGGTACTTGGGGCGGTATCTCAACCATAGGGAAGTATTTATTTTTTATAAAATTATGAACTATTCTACTATTTGATTTTTGCTTTTTGTTGGTGTTGGCCTCGCCGCAATCTTTCAAGAAATAAAAGTATGCCCCAAACGGACAACGGACGCAAAAGTTACGCTTGTTTTAGGTTATAGGTCTCCTTTTTCGTGTGCTTACACGCACGGAGTGCGGAACCGCATGGCCGAGGGATGTGGGTTACCTTCCATGGTTTCTTGTGTCCCCATAAACTCGGTAGTCTAGGCGCGGTTCATGATATGGTGGGCGAGTCCTCCATCGCGATGGAGTTCGACGCTGTATTGAATATAACATGCGCGTAGTAGGAGGTATGTGCGGCAGCATCTCAACCACAGGGATTATTTATTTTGTATAAAATTATATACTATTCTACTATTTGAATTTCTCTTTTTGTCGGTGTTGGCCTCGCCGCAAGCTTTCTAGAAAAAAAAAGTATGCACCAATCGGACAACGGATGCAAAATTTATGGTCGTTTTAGGTTATAGGTCTCCTTTTTCATGTGCTTACATCCACGGTGTGATGAACCGCGTGCCCGAATCATGTGTGTTAGCTTCCATAGTTCCTTGTGTACCCATAAATGCGGTAGTGTACGCGCGTTTCATGATATGGTGGGCGAGTCCTCCACCGCGATGGAGTTCAACGCTATATTGAATGTAAGATGCTAGCAGTTGGAGGAACTCGGGGTGGTATCTCAACCATAGGGAAGTATATTTTTTAAAAAATTATGTACTATTCTACTCTTTGATTTTTGCTTTTTGTCGATGTTGGCCCCACCGCGAGCTTTCTAGAAAAAAAAAAGTATGCCCCAAACAAACAACGGACGTAAAAGTTACGCTTGTTTTAGGTTATAGGTCTCCTTTTTCGTATGCTTACACCCACGGTGTGCTGAACCGCATGGCCTAGGGATGTGGGTTACCTTCCATGGTTCCTTGTGTCCCCATCAACTCGGTAGTCTAGGCGCGGTTCATGATACGGTGAGCGAGTCCTCCACCACGATGGAGTTCGACGCTGTATTGAATATAACATGCGCGTAGTAGGAGGTACGCGCAGCAGTATCTCAACCATAGGGATTATTTATTTTGTATAAAATTATATACTAGTCTACTCTTTGAATTTCGCTTTTTTGTCGCTGTTGGCCTCGCCGCAAGCTTTCTAGAAAAAAAAAGTATGCACCGATCGGACAATGGATACAAAAGTTGTGCTCGTTTTAGGTTATAGGCCTCCTTTTTTATGTGCTTACATCCATGGTGTGATGAACCGCATGCCCGAATGATGTGGGTTACCTTCCATAGTTCCTTGTGTACCCATAAACGTGGTAGTCTACGCGCGTTTCATGGTATGGTGGGCGAGTCCTCCACCGCGATGGAGTTCAATGCTGTATTGAATGTAACATGCTAGCAGTAGGAGGTACTTGGGGCGGTATCTCAACCATAGGGAAGTATTTATTTTTTATAAAATTATGAACTATTGTACTATTTGATTTTTGCTTTTTGTTGGTGTTGGCCTCGCCGCAATCTTTCAAGAAATAAAAGTATGCCCCAAACGGACAACGGACGCAAAAGTTACGCTTGTTTTAGGTTATAGGTCTCCTTTTTCGTGTGCTTACACCCACGGAGTGCTGAACCGCATGGCCGAGGGATGTGGGTTACCTTCCATGGTTTCTTGTGTCCCCATAAACTCGGTAGTCTAGACGCGGTTCATGATATGGTGGGCGAGTCCTCCATCGCGATGGAGTTCGACGCTGTATTGAATATAACATGCGCGTAGTAGGAGGTATGTGCGGCAGCATCTCAACCACAGGGATTATTTATTTTGTATAAAATTATATACTATTCTACTATTTGAATTTCTCTTTTTGTCGGTGTTGGCCTCGCCGCAAGCTTTCTAGAAAAAAAAAGTATGCACCAATCGGACAACGGATGCAAAATTTATGGTCGTTTTAGGTTATAGGTCTCCTGTTTCATGTGCTTACATCCATGGTGTGATGAACCGCATGCCCGAATCATGTGGGTTACCTTCCATAGTTCCTTGTGTACCCATACATGCGGTAGTGTACGCGCGTTTTTCATGATATGGTGGGCGAGTCCTCCACCGCGATGGAGTTCAATGCTATATTGAATGTAAGATGCTAGCAGTAGGAGGTACTCGGGGTGGTATCTCAACCATAGGGAAGTATTTATTTTTTATAAAATTATGTACTATTCTACTCTTTGATTTTGTCTTTTTGCCGATGTTGGCCTCACCGCGAGCTTTCTAGAAAAAAAAAGTATGCCCCAAACAAACAACGGACGGAAAAGTTACGATTGTTTTAGGTTATAGGTCTCCTTTTTCGTGTGCTTACACCCACGGTGTCCTGAACCGCATGGCCGAGGGATGTGGGTTACCTTCCATGGTTCCTTGTGTCCCCATAAACTCAGTAGTCTAGGCGCGGTTCATGATACGGTGGACGAGTACTCCACCGCGATGGAGTTCGACGCTGTATTGAATATAACATGACCGTAGTAGGAGGTATGCGCGGCAGCATCTCAACCATAGGGATTATTTATTTTGTCTAAAATTATATACAATTCTACTCTTTGAATTTCACTTTTTGTCGGTGTTCGCCTCGCCGTAAGCTTTCTAGAAAAAAAAAGTATGTACCGATTGGACAATGAATGCAAAAGTTATGCTCGTTTTAGGTTATAGGTCTCCTTTTTCATGTGCTTACATCCACGGTGTGATGAACCGCGTGCCCGAATCATGTGTGTTACCTTCCATAGTTCCTTGTGTACCCATAAATGCGGTAGTGTACACGCGTTTCATGATATGGTGGGCGAGTCCTCCACCTCGATGGAGTTCAACGCTATATTGAATGTAAGATGCTAGCAGTAGGAGGTACTCGGGGTGGTATCTCAACCATAGGGAAGTATTTATTTTTTATAAAATTATGTACTATTCTACTCTTTGATTTTTGCTTTTTGCCGATGTTGGCCTCACCGCGAGCTTTCTAGAAAAAAAAGTATGCCCCAAACAAACAACGGACGGAAAAGTTACGCTTGTTTTAGGTTATAGGTCTACTTTATCGTGTGCTTACACCCACGGTGTGCTGAACCGCATGGCCGAGGGATGTGGGTTACCTTCCATGGTTCCTTGTGTCCCCATAAACTCGGTAGTCTAGGCGTGGTTCATGATACGGTGGGCGAGTTCTCCACCGCGATGGAGTTCAACGCTGTATTGAATATAACATGCGCGTAGTAGGAGGTATGCGCGGCAGCATCTCAACCATAGGGATTATTTATTTTGTCTAAAATTATATACAATTCTACTCTTTGAATTTCACTTTTTGTCGGTGTTCGCCTCGCCGTAAGCTTTCTAGAAAAAAAAAGTATGTACCGATCGGACAATGAATGCAAAAGTTATGCTCGTTTTAGGTTATAGGTCTCCTGTTTCATGTGCTTACATCCACGGTGTGATGAACCGCGTGCCCGAATCATGTGTGTTACCTTCCATAGTTCCTTGTGTACCCATAAATGCGGTAGTGTACGCGCGTTTCATGATATGGTGGGCGAGTCCTCCACCGCGATGGAGTTCAACGCTATATTGAATGTAAGATGCTAGCAGTTGGAGGAACTCGGGGTGGTATCTCAACCATAGGGAAGTATTTTTTTTATAAAATTATGTACTATTCTACTCTTTGCTTTTTGCTTTTTGTTGATGTTGGCCCCACCGCGAGCTTTCTAGAAAAAAAAAGTATGCCCCAAACAAACAACGGACGTAAAAGTTACGCTTGTTTTAGGTTATAGGTCTCCTTTTTCGTGTGCTTACACCCACGGTGTGCTGAACCGCATGGCCTAGGGATGTGGGTTACCTTCCATGGTTCCTTGTGTCCCCATAAACTCGGTAGTCTAGGCGCGGTTCATGATACGGTGAGCGAGTCCTCCACCACGATGGAGTTCGACGCTGTATTGAATATAACATGCACGTAGTAGGAGGTACGCGCGGCAGTATCTCAACCATAGGGATTATTTATTTTGTATAAAATTATATACTAGTCTACTCTTTGAATTTCGCTTTTTGTCGCTGTTGGCCTCGCCGCAAGCTTTCTAGAAAAAAAAGTATGCACCGATCGGACAATGGATACAAAAGTTATGCTCGTTTTAGGTTATAGGCCTCCTTTTTTATGTGCTTACATCCATGGTGTGATGAACCGCATGCCCGAATGATGTGGGTTACCTTCCATAGTTCCTTGTGTACCCATAAACGTGGTAGTCTACGCGCGTTTCATGGTATGGTGGGCGAGTCCTCCACCGCGATGGAGTTCAATGCTGTATTGAATGTAACATGCTAGCAGTAGGAGGTACTTGGGGCGGTATCTCAACCATAGGGAAGTATTTATTTTTTATAAAATTATGAACTATTCTACTCTTTGATTTTTGCTTTTTGTTGGTGTTGGCCTCGCCGCAATCTTTCAAGAAATAAAAGTATGCCCCAAACGGACAACGGACGCAAAAGTTACGCTTGTTTTAGGTTATAGGTCTCCTTTTTCGTGTGCTTACACCCACGGTGTCCAGAACCGCATGGCCGAGGGATGTGGGTTACCTTCCATGGTTCCTTGTGTCCCCATAAACTCAGTAGTCTAGGCGCGGTTCATGATACGGTGGACGAGTACTCCACCGCGATGGAGTTCGACGCTGTATTGAATATAACATGACCGTAGTAGGAGGTATGCGCGGCAGCATCTCAACCATAGGGATTATTTATTTTGTATAAAATTATATACAATTCTACTCTTTGAATTTCACTTTTTGTCGGTGTTCGCCTCGCCGTAAGCTTTCTAGAAAAAAAAAGTATGTACCGATTGGACAATGAATGCAAAAGTTATGCTCGTTTTAGGTTATAGGTCTCCTTTTTCATGTGCTTACATCCACGGTGTGATGAACCGCGTGCCCGAATCATGTGTGTTACCTTCCATAGTTCCTTGTGTACCCATAAATGCGGTAGTGTACACGCGTTTCATGATATGGTGGGCGAGTCCTCCACCTCGATGGAGTTCAACGCTATATTGAATGTAAGATGCTAGCAGTAGGAGGTACTCGGGGTGGTATCTCAACCATAGGGAAGTATTTATTTTTTATAAAATTATGTACTATTCTACTCTTTGATTTTTGCTTTTTGCCGATGTTGGCCTCACCGCGAGCTTTCTAGAAAAAAAAAGTATGCCCCAAACAAACAACGGACGGAAAAGTTACGCTTGTTTTAGGTTATAGGTCTACTTTATCGTGTGCTTACACCCACGGTGTGCTGAACCGCATGGCCGAGGGATGTGGGTTACCTTCCATGGTTCCTTGTGTCCCCATAAACTCGGTAGTCTAGGCGTGGTTCATGATACGGTGGGCGAGTTCTCCACCGCGATGGAGTTCAACGCTGTATTGAATATAACATGCGCGTAGTAGGAGGTATGCGCGGCAGCATCTCAACCATAGGGATTATTTATTTTGTCTAAAATTATATACAATTCTACTCTTTGAATTTCACTTTTTGTCGGTGTTCGCCTCGCCGTAAGCTTTCTAGAAAAAAAAAGTATGTACCGATCGGACAATGAATGCAAAAGTTATGCTCGTTTTAGGTTATAGGTCTCCTGTTTCATGTGCTTACATCCACGGTGTGATGAACCGCGTGCCCGAATCATGTGTGTTACCTTCCATAGTTCCTTGTGTACCCATAAATGCGGTAGTGTACGCGCGTTTCATGATATGGTGGGCGAGTCCTCCACCGCGATGGAGTTCAACGCTATATTGAATGTAAGATGCTAGCAGTTGGAGGAACTCGGGGTGGTATCTCAACCATAGGGAAGTATTTTTTTTATAAAATTATGTACTATTCTACTCTTTGATTTTTGCTTTTTGTTGATGTTGGCCCCACCGCGAGCTTTCTAGAAAAAAAAAGTATGCCCCAAACAAACAACGGACGTAAAAGTTACGCTTGTTTTAGGTTATAGGTCTCCTTTTTCGTGTGCTTACACCCACGGTGTGCTGAACCGCATGGCCTAGGGATGTGGGTTACCTTCCATGGTTCCTTGTGTCCCCATAAACTCGGTAGTCTAGGCGCGGTTCATGATACGGTGAGCGAGTCCTCCACCACGATGGAGTTCGACGCTGTATTGAATATAACATGCGCGTAGTAGGAGGTACGCGCGGCAGTATCTCAACCATAGGGATTATTTATTTTGTATAAAATTATATACTAGTCTACTCTTTGAATTTCGCTTTTTGTCGCTGTTGGCCTCGCCGCAAGCTTTCTAGAAAAAAAAGTATGCACCGATCGGACAATGGATACAAAAGTTATGCTCGTTTTAGGTTATAGGCCTCCTTTTTTATGTGCTTACATCCATGGTGTGATGAACCGCATGCCCGAATGATGTGGGTTACCTTCCATAGTTCCTTGTGTACCCATAAACGTGGTAGTCTACGCGCGTTTCATGGTATGGTGGGCGAGTCCTCCACCGCGATGGAGTTCAATGCTGTATTGAATGTAACATGCTAGCAGTAGGAGGTACTTGGGGCGGTATCTCAACCATAGGGAAGTATTTATTTTTTATAAAATTATGAACTATTCTACTCTTTGATTTTTGCTTTTTGTTGGTGTTGGCCTCGCCGCAATCTTTCAAGAAATAAAAGTATGCCCCAAACGGACAACGGACGCAAAAGTTACGCTTGTTTTAGGTTATAGGTCTCCTTTTTCGTGTGCTTACACCCACGGAGTGCTGAACCGCATGGCCGAGGGATGTGGGTTACCTTCCATGGTTTCTTGTGTCCCCATAAACTCGGTAGTCTAGGCGCGGTTCATGATATGGTGGGCGAGTCCTCCATCGCGATGGAGTTCGACGCTGTATTGAATATAACATGCGCGTAGTAGGAGGTATGTGCGGCAGCATCTCAACCACAGGGATTATTTATTTTGTATAAAATTATATACTATTCTACTATTTGAATTTCTCTTTTTGTCGGGTGTTGGCCTCGCCGCAAGCTTTCTAGAAAAAAAAAGTATGCACCAATCGGACAACGGATGCAAAATTTATGGTCGTTTTAGGTTATAGGTCTCCTTTTCATGTGCTTACATCCATGGTGTGATGAACCGCATGCCCGAATCATGTGGGTTACCTTCCATAGTTCCTTGTGTACCCATACATGCGGTAGTGTACGTGCGTTTTTCATGATATGGTGGGCGAGTCCTCCACCGCGATGGAGTTCAATGCTATATTGAATGTAAGATGCTAGCAGTAGGAGGTACTCGGGGTGGTATCTCAACCATAGGGAAGTATTTATTTTTTATAAAATTATGTACTATTCTACTCTTTGATTTTGTCTTTTTGCCGATGTTGGCCTCACCGCGAGCTTTCTAGAAAAAAAAGTATGCCCCAAACAAACAACGGACGGAAAAGTTACGATTGTTTTAGGTTATAGGTCTCCTTTTTCGTGTGCTTACACCCACGGTGTCCTGAACCGCATGGCCGAGGGATGTGGGTTACCTTCCATGGTTCCTTGTGTCCCCATAAACTCAGTAGTCTAGGCGCGGTTCATGATACGGTGGATGAGTACTCCACCGCGATGGAGTTCGACGCTGTACTGAATATAACATGACCGTAGTAGGAGGTATGCGCGGCAGCATCTCAACCATAGGGATTATTTATTTTGTATAAAATTATATACAATTCTACTCTTTGAATTTCACTTTTTGTCGGTGTTCGCCTCGCCGTAAGCTTTCTAGAAAAAAAAAGTATGTACCGATTGGACAATGAATGCAAAAGTTATGCTCGTTTTAGGTTATAGGTCTCCTTTTTCATGTGCTTTCATCCACGGTGTGATGAACCGCGTGCCCGAATCATGTGTGTTACCTTCCATAGTTCCTTGTGTACCCATAAATGCGGTAGTGTACACGCGTTTCATGATATGGTGGGCGAGTCCTCCACCTCGATGGAGTTCAACGCTATATTGAATGTAAGATGCTAGCAGTAGGAGGTACTCGGGGTGGTATCTCAACCATAGGGAAGTATTTATTTTTTATAAAATTATGTACTATTCTACTTTTTGATTTTTGCTTTTTGCCGATGTTGGCCTCACCACGAGGTTTCTAGAAAAAAAAAGTATGCCCCAAACAAACAACGGACGGAAAAGTTACGCTTGTTTTAGGTTATAGGTCTACTTTATCGTGTGCTTACACCCACGGTGTGTTGAACCGCATGGCCGAGGGATGTGGGTTACCTTCCATGGTTCCTTGTGTCCCCATAAACTCGGTAGTCTAGGCGTGGTTCATGATACGGTGGGCGAGTTCTCCACCGCGATGGAGTTCAACGCTGTATTGAATATAACATGCGCGTAGTAGGAGATATGCGCGGCAGCATCTCAACCATAGGGATTATTTATTTTGTATAAAATTATGTACTATTCTACTCTTTGAATTTCGCTTTTGTCGGTGTTGGCCTCGCCGCAAGCTTTCTAGAAAAAAAAAGTATGCACCGATCGGACAATGGATACAAAAGTTATGCTCGTTTTAGGTTATAGGCCTCCTTTTTTATGTGCTTACATCCATGGTGTGATGAACCGCGTGCCCAAATGATGTGGGTTACCTTCCATAGTTCCTTGTGTACCCATAAACGTGGTAGTCTACGCGCGTTTCATGGTATGGTGGGCGAGTCCTCCACCGCGATAGAGTTCAATGCTGTATTGAATGTAACATGCTAGCAGTAGGAGGTACTTGGGGCGGTATCTCAACCATAGGGAAGTATTTATTTTTTATAAAATTATGAACTATTCTACTCTTTGATTTTTGCTTTTTGTTGGTGTTAGCCTCGCCGCAATCTTTCAAGAAATAAAAGTATGCCCCAAACGAACAACGGACGCAAAAGTTAAGCTTGTTTTAGGTTATAGGTCTCCTTTTTCGTGTGCTTACACCCACGGAGTGCTGAACCGCATGGCCGAGGGATGTGGGTTACCTTCCATGGTTCCTTGTGTCCCCATAAACTCGGTAGTCTAGGCGCGGTTCATGATATTGTGGGCGAGTCCTCCATCGCGATGGAGTTCGACGCTGTATTGAATATAACATGC
Organism: Eleusine coracana subsp. coracana; assembly: GCA_032690845.1. Taxonomy (NCBI): domain Eukaryota; kingdom Viridiplantae; phylum Streptophyta; class Magnoliopsida; order Poales; family Poaceae; genus Eleusine; species Eleusine coracana. The sequence continues at coordinate 21,921 of MU847889.1, forward strand.
GCGTAGTAGGAGGTATGTGCGGCAGCATCTCAACCACAAGGATTATTTATTTTGTATAAAATTATATACTATTCTACTATTTGAATTTCTCTTTTTGTCGGTGTTGGCCACGCCGCAAGCCTTCTAGAAAAAAAAGTATGCACCAATCGGAGAACGGATGCAAAAGTTATGCTCGTTTTAGGTTATAGGTCTCCTTTTTCATGTGCTTACATCCACGGTGTGATGAACCGCGTGCCCGAATCATGTGTGTTACCTTCCATAGTTCCTTGTGTACCCATAAATGCGGTAGTGTACGCGCGTTTCATGATATGGTGGGCGAGTCCTCCACCTCGATGGAGTTCAACGCTATATTGAATGTAAGATGCTAGCAGTAGGAGGTACTCGGGGGTGGTATTCTCAACCATAGGGAAGTATTTATTTTTATAAAATTATGTACTATTCTACTCTTTGATTTTTACTTTTTGCCGATGTTGGCCTCACCGCGAGCTTTCTAGGAAAAAAAAGTATGCCCCAAACAAACAACGGGACGGAAAAGTTACGATGTGTTTAGGTTATAGGTCTCCTTTTTTCGTCTGCTTACACCCACGGTGTCCTGAACCGCATGGCCGAGGGATGTGGGTTACCTTCCATGGTTCCTTGTGTCCCCATAAACTCAGTAGTCTAGGCGCGGTTGATGATACGGTGGACGAGTCCTCCACCGCGATGGAGTTCAACGCTTATTGATATAACATGCGCGTAGTAGGAGATATGCGCGGCAGCATCTCAACCATAGGGATTATTTATTTTGTATAAAATATGTACTATTCTACTCTTTGAATTTCGCTTTTTGTCGGTGTTGGCCTCGCCGCAAGCTTTCTAGAAAAAAAAAGTATGCACCGATCGGACAATGGATACAAAAGTTATGTCGTTTTAGGTTATAGGCCTCCTTTTTATGTGCTTACATCCATGGTGTGATGAACCGCGTGCCCGAATGATGTGGGTTACCTTCCATAGTTCCTTGTGTACCCATAAACGTGGTAGTCTACGCGCGTTTCATGGTATGGTGGGCGAGTCCTCCACGCGATGGAGTTCAATGCTGTATTGAATGTAACATGCTAGCAGTAGGGTACTTGGGGCGGTATCTCAACCATAGGGAAGTATTTATTTTTTATAAATTATGAACTATTCTACTTGATTTTTGCTTTTTGTTGGTGTTGGCCTCACCGCAATCTTTCAAGAAATAAAAGTATGCCCCAAACGAACAACGGACGCAAAAGTTACGCTTGTTTTAGGTTATAGGTCTCCTTTTTCGTGTGCTTACACCCACGGAGTGCTGAACCGCATGGCCGAGGGATGTGGGTTACCTTCCATGGTTCTGTGTCCCCATAAACTCGGTAGTCTAGGCGCGGTTCATGATATGGTGGGCGAGTCCTCCATCGCGATGGAGTTCGACGCTGTATTGAATATAACATGCGCGTAGTAGGAGGTATGTGCGGCAGCATCTCAACCACAAGGATTATTTATTTTGTATAAAATTATATACTATTCTACTATTTGAATTTCTCTTTTTGTCGGTGTTGGCCTCGCCGCAAGCTTTCTAGAAAAAAAAAGTATGCACCAATCGGGAAATGGATGCAAAATTTATGCTCGTTTTAGGTTATAGGTCTCCTTTTTCATGTGCTTACATCCACGGTGTGATGAACCGCATGCCCGAATCATGTGGGTTACCTTCCATAGTTCCTTGGTACCCATAGATGCGGTAGTGTACGCGCGTTTTTCATGATATGGTGGGCGAGTCCTCCACCACGATGGAGTTCAATGCTATATTGAATGTAAGATGCTAGCAGTAGGAGGTACTCGGGGTGGTATCTCAACCATAGGGAAGTATTTATTTTTATAAAATTATGTACTATTCTACTCTTTGATTTTTTTTTTTGCCGATGTTGGCCTCACCGCGAGCTTTCTAGAAAAAAAAAGTATGCCCCAAACAAACAATGACGGAAAAGTTACGATGTTTTAGGTTAGGTCTCCTTTTTCGTGTGCTTACACCCACGGTGTCCTGAACCGCATGGCCGAGGGATGTGGGTTACCTTCCATGGTTCCTTGTGTCCCCATAAACTCAGTAGTCTAGGCGCGGTTGATGATACGGTGGACGAGTCCTCCACCGCGATGGAGTTCAACGCTTATTGAATATAACATGCGCGTAGTAGGAGATATGCGCGGCAGCATCTCAACCATAGGGATTATTTATTTTGTATAAAATTATGTACTATTCTACTCTTTGAATTTTGCTTTTTGTCGGTGTTGGCCTCGCCGCAAGCTTTCTAGAAAAAAAAAAAGTATGCACCGATCGGACAATGGATACAAAAGTTATGCTCGTTTTAGGTTATAGGCCTCCTTTTTATGTGCTTACATCCATGGTGTGATGAACCGCGTGCCGAATGATGTGGGTTACCTTCCATAGTTCCTTGTGTACCCATAAACGTGGTAGTCTACGCGCGTTTCATGGTATGGTGGGCGAGTCCTCCACCGCGATGGAGTTCAATGCTGTATGAATGTAACATGCTAGCAGTAGGAGGTACTTGGGGCGGTATCTCAACCATAGGGAAGTATTTATTTTTTATAAAATTATGAACTATTCTACTCTTTGATTTTTGCTTTTTGTGGTGTTAGCCTCGCCGCAATCTTTCAAGAAATAAAAGTATGCCCCAAACGAACAACGGACGCAAAAGTTACGCTTGTTTTAGGTTATAGGTCTCCTTTTTCGTGTGCTTACACCCACGGAGTGCTGAACCGCATGGCCGAGGGATGTGGGTTACCTTCCATGGTTCCTTGTGTCCCCATAAACTCGGTAGTCTAGGCGGTTCATGATATGTGGGCGAGTCCTCCACGCGATGGAGTTCGACGCTGTATTGAATATAACATGCGCGTAGTAGGAGGTATGTGCGGCAGCATCTCAACCACAAGGATTATTTATTTTGTATAAATTATATACTATTTACTATTTGAATTTCTCTTTTGTCGGTGTTGGCCTCGCCGCAAGCTTTCTAGAAAAAAAAAAGTATGCACCAATCGGAGAACGGATGCAAAATTTATGCTCGTTTTAGGTTATAGGTCTCCTTTTTCATGTGCTTCATCCACGGTGTGATGAACCGCATGCCCGAATCATGTGGGTTACCTTCCATAGTTCCTTGTGTACCCATAATGCGGTAGTGTACGCGCGTTTCATGATATGGTGGGCGAGTCCTCCACCACGATGGAGTTCAATGCTATATTGAATGTAAGATGCTAGCAGTAGGAGGTACTCGGGGGGGTGGTATCTCAACCATAGGGAAGTATTTATTTTTTAAAAATTATGTACTATTCT
>MU847890.1:0-25059 GCA_032690845.1 Eleusine coracana subsp. coracana
CCGACAAAGAGCAAAATTCAAAGAGTAATAGTATATAATTTTATAAAATAATACTTCCCTATGTTGATATACGCCCTAGTACCTCCTACTGCTTGCATGTTCATTCAATACAACGTCGACCTGTATTGCGGTGGAGGACTCGCCCACTATATCATGAACCGCGCCTAGATACCGAATTTATGGCACACACAGGACCATGAAAGGTAACCCCACATCCCTGGCCACGCGGCTCAGCACACCTGGGTGTAAGCATACAAAAAAGGAGATCTATAACCTAAAACGAGCATAACTTTGCATCCATTGTCCAATCGGGGCATACTTTTTTTCTAAAAAGCTTGCGGCGAGACCAACACGACAAAAAGAGAAATTCAAAGAGTAGAATAGTGTATAATATTTTACAAAATAAATACTTCCCTATGGTTAATATACCACCCCAATACCTCCTACTGCTAGCATGTATATTCAATAAAGCGTCAACTCCATGGTGGAGGAGTCGCCCACGTACCATGAACGCGCCTTGACTACCGTGTTATGGGCACACAAGGAACTATGGAAGGTAACCACATCCCTCGTCCACGCGGTTCAGCAAACGTGGGTGTAAGCACACGAAAGGAGACCTATAACCTAAAACGAGCGTAACTTTTGCATCGTTGTCCGTTTGGGACATACTTTTTTTTCTAGAAAGCTTGCGGCGAGGCCACCACCGATAAAGAGCAAAATTCAAAGATTAGAATAGTATATATTTATACAAAATAAATACTTCCCTATGATTGAGATACCGCCCCAAGTACCTCCTACTGCTAGCATGTTACATTCAATACAATGTCAAACTCCATCGCGGTGGAGGACTCGCCCACCGTATCATGAACCGCGCCTAGACTACCGAGTTTATGGCTACACGGAACCATGGAAGGTAACCCACATCCCTTGGCACGCGGTTCAGCACACCGTGGGTGTAAGCACATGAAAAGGAGATCTATAACCTCAAATGAGATACTTTTGCATCCGTTGTTCGATTAGGACATACTTTTTTTCTAGAAAGCTTGTGGTGAGGCCAACACCGATAAAAAGCGAAATTCAAGAGTAGAATAGTGTATAATATATTACAAAATAAATACTTCCCTATGGTAAGATACCACCCCGAATCCTATTGCAGCATCTTACATTCAATACAGCGTCAAACTCCATCGTCGTGGAGGACTCGCCCACCGTATCATGAACCGCGCCTAGACTACAGAGATTATGGGTAATCAAGGAACCATCGAAGGTAACCCACATCCCTCGCCACGCGGTTCATCACACCGCGGGTGTAAGCACACGAAAAATCAGACCTATAACCTAAAACAAGTGTAACATTTGCGTCAGCTGTCCGTTCGGGGCATACCTTTTTCTAGAAAGCTTGCAGCGAGGCCAACGCCGACAAAAAACAAAATTCAAAGAGTAGAATAGTATATAAATTCATAAAAAATAAATACTTCCCTATGGTTGAGATACCCGCCGCGAGTATCTCCTACTGCTAGCATGTTACATTCAATACAACATCGAACTCCTTCGCGGGGAGGACTCACCCACTGTATCATGAACGCCCCTAGACTACCAAGTTTATGGCTACACAAGGAACCATGGAAAGTAACCCACATCCCTCAACCATACGGTTCAGCACACCGTGGGTGTAAGCACACAAAAAAAGAAACATATGACCTAAAACAAGTATAACTTTTGCATCCGTTGTCCGATCGGGGCGTACTTTTTTTCTAGAAAGCTTGCGGTGAGGCCACCACCGACAAAAAGCGAAATTCAAAGAGTAGAATAGTATATAATATTTTACAAAATAAATACTTCCTATGGTTAAGATACCACCCCGAATACATGTACTGCCAGCATGTTACATTCAATACAACGTCGAACTCCATCGTGGTGGAGGACTCGCCAACCGTATCATGAAGCCCCTAGACTACCGAGTTTATGGCTACACAAGGAACCATGGAAGATAACCACATCCCTCGGCCACACGGTTCTGCACACCGTGGGTGTAAGCACAAAATAGAAGACCTATAACCTAAAATGAGCATAACTTTTGCATCCGTTGTTCGATCGGGGCATACTGCTTTTTCTAGAAAGCTTGCGGCGAGGCCGACACTAACAAAAAGCAAATTCAAAAGTAAAGAGTAGAATATATTTTTAAAAATAATACTTCCCTATGGTTATGATACCGCCCGAATACCTCCTACTGCAGCATGTTACATTCAATACAGCATCGAACTCCATCGCGGTGGAGGACTCACCCCGTATCATGAACCGCCCCTAGACTACCAAGTTTATGGCTACAAGGAACCATGGAAGGTAACCCACATCCCTCGACCACACGGTTCAGCACACCGTGGGTGTAAGCACACAAAAAAAGAAACATATACCTAAAACAAGTATAACTTTGCATCCGTTGTCCGATCGGGGCGTACTTTTTTTTCTAGAAAGCTTGCGGTGAGGCCACCACCGACAAAAAGCAAAATTCAAAGAGTAGAATAGTATATAATATTTTACAAAATAAATACTTCCCTATGGTTAAGATACCACCCGAATACCACGTACTGCCAGCATGTTATTCAATACAGCGTCGAACTCCATCGTGGTGGAGGACTCGCCCACCGTATCATGAACCGCCCCTAGACTACAAGTTTGGGCTATACAAGGAACCATGGAAGATAACCCACATCCCTCGGCCACACGGTTCTGCACACCGTGGGTGTAAGCACACAAAAAGAAGACCTATAACCTAAAATGAGCATAACTTTTGCATCCGTTGTTCGATCGGGGCATACTGCTTTTTTCTAGAAAGCTTGCGGCGAAGCCGACACTAACAAAAAGCAAAATTCAAAGAGTAGAATAGTATATAATTATATACAACATAAATATTTCCCTATGGTTAAGATACCACCCCAAATACCTCCTATTGCCAGCATGTTACATTCAATACAGCGTCGAACTCCATCGTGGTGGAGGACTCGCCCATCGTATCATGAACCGCGCCTAGACTATAGAGATTATGGGTACACAAGGAACCATGGTAGGTAACCCACATCCCTTGGCCACGTGGTTCAACACACCGTGGGTGCAAGCACACGAAAAAGGAGATCTATTACCTCAAACGAGCATAACTTTTGCATTCGTTGTCCGATCGGGACATACTTTTTTTTCTAGAAAGCTTGCGGCGAGGCCAACACCGACAAAAAGAAAATTCAAGAGTAGAATAGTATATAATATTTTACAAAATAAATACTTCTTTCGTTAAGATACCACCCCGAATACTCTTATTGCCAGCATCTTACATTCAATACAGCAAACTCCATCGTGGTGGAGGACTCGCCCACCGTATCATGAACCGTGCCTAGACTACAGAGATTTTGGGTACACAAGGAACCATGGAAGGTAACCCACATCCCTCGGCCACATGGTGCATCACACCATGGGTGTAAGCACACGAAAAATGAGACCTATAACCTAAAACAAGCGTAACTTTTGTGTCAGTTGTCCGTTCAGGGCATACCTTTTTTCTAGAAAGCTTGCGGCGAGGCCAACACCGACAAAAACCAAAATTCAAAGAGTAGAATAGTATATAATTTATAAAAATAAATACTTCCCAATGGTTGAGATACCCGCCTGAGTACCTCCTACTGCTAGCATGTGATATTCAATACAACGTCAAACTCCATCGAGGTGGAGGACTTGCCCACCGTATCATGAACCGCCCCTAGACTATCGAGTTTATGGCTACACACGGAACATGGAACGAAATCCACATCCCTCGGCCACACTGTTCAGCACACCGTGGGTGTAAGCACACGAAAAAGGAGACCTATAACCTAAAACAAGCATAACTTTTGCATCCGTTGTCCGTCCGGGGCATACTTTTTTTTTCTAGAAAGCTTACGGTGAGGCCACCATCGACAAAAAGAAAAATTCAAAGAGTAGAATAGTATATATTATTTTATGAAATAAATACTTCATATGGTAAGATACCACCCCGAATACCTCGTACTACCAGCATGTTACATTTAATACAGCGTTGAACTCCATCGTGGTGGAGGACTCACCCACCGTATCATGAACCACGCCTAGACTATAGAGATTATGGGTAGACAAGGAACCATGGAAGGTAACCCACATCCCTTGGCCACGTGGTTCAACACACCGTGGGTGTACGCACATGACAAATGAGACCTATAACCTAAATGAGTGTAACTTTTGTGTCCGTTGTCTTTTCGGGGCATACCTTTTTCTAGAAAGCTTGCGGCGAGGCCAACACCGACAAAAAGCAAAATTTAAAGAGTTGAATACTTTCTAATTTCATAAAAAATAAATACTTCCCTATGGTTGAGATACCCGTCCTGAGTACCTCCTACTGCTAGGATGTTACATTCAATACAATGTCAAACTCCATCGCGGTGGAGGACTCGCCCACCGTGTCATGAACCGCCCCTAGACAACCGAGTTTATGGCCACACACGGAACAGGAAGGTAACCCACATCCCTCAACCACATGGTTCAGCACACCGTGGGTGTAAGCACACGAAAAAGGAGACCTATAACCTAAAATGAGCATAACTTTTGCATCCGTTGTCCGATCGGGGCAACTTTTTTTTTTTCTGGAAAGCTTGCGGCGAGGCCAACACCGACAAAAGAAAAATTCAAAGAGTAGAATAGTATAATATTTACAAAATAAATATTTCCCTATGGTTAAGATACCAACCTGAATACCTCCTACTGCCAGCATGTTACATCTAATACAGCGTCGAAGTCCATCGTACTGGAGGACTCGCCCACCGTATCATGGACAACGCCTAGACTATAGAGACTATGGGTACACAAGGAACCATGGAAGGTAACCCGCATCCCTCAGCCACGCGGTTCATCACACTGTGGGTGTAAGCACATGAAAAATTAGACCTATAACCTAAAACGAGTGTAACTTTTGCGTCCGTTGTCTGTTCGGGGCATACCTTTTTTCTAGAAAGCTTGCGGTGAGGCCAACACCGATAAAAAGCAAAATTCAATGAGCAGAATAGTATATAATTTTATAAAAATAAATACGTCCCTATGGTTGAGATACCCGCCCCGAGGACCTCCTACTGCTAGGATGTTACATTCAATACAACATCGAACTCCATCGCGGTGGAGGACTCGGCCACCGTATCATGAACCAGCCCTAGACTACCAAGTTTATGGCTACACAAGGAACCATGGAAGGAAATCCCATCCCTCAGCCACACTGTTCAGCACACCGTGGGTGTAAGCACACGAAAAGGAGACCTATAACCTAAAACAAGCATAACTTTTGCATCCGTTGTCTGATCGGGGCATACTTTTTTTTTTCTAGAAAGCTTACGGTGAGGCCACCATCGACAAAAAGAAAAATTCAAAGAGTAGAATAGTATATATTATTTTACGAAATAAATACTTCAGTATGGTTAAGATACCACCCCGAATACCTCGTACTACCAGCATGTTACATTTAATACAGCGTTGAACTCAATCGTGGTGGAGGACTCACCCACCGTATCATGAACCACGCCTAGACTATAGAGATTATGGGTAGACAAGGGAACCATGGAAGTAACCACATCCCTTGGCCACGTGGTTCAACACACCGTGGGTGTACGCACATGACAAATGAGACCTATAACCCTAAAATGAGTGTAACTTTTGTGTCCGTTGTCTTTTCGGGCATACCTTTTTTCTAGAAAGCTTGCGGCGAGGGCCAACACCGACAAAAAGCAAAATTTAAAGATTTGAATACGTTTCTAATTTCATAAAAAATAATACTTCTCCTATGGTTGAGATACCCGGCCTGAGTACCTCCTACTGCTAGGAGTTACATTCAATACAATGTCAAACTCCATCGCGGTGGAGGACTCGCCCACCGTATCATGAACCGCCCCTAGACAACCGAGTTTATGGCTAACACACTGACAATGGAAGGTAACCCACATCCCTCAACCGACATGGTTCAGCACACCGTGGGTGTAAGCATACGAAAAAGGAGACCTATAACCTAAAATGAGCATAACTTTGCATCCGTTGTCCGATCGGGGCAAACTTTTTTTTCTAGAAAGCTTGCGGCGAGGCCAACACCGACAAAAAGAAAAATTCAAAGAGTAGAATAGTATATAATATTTTACAAAATAAATATTTCCCTATGGTTAGGATACCAACCTGAATACCTCCTACTGCCAGCATGTTACATCTAATACAGCGTCGAAGTCCATCGTAGTGGAGGACTCGCCCACCGTATCATGAACAACGCCTAGACTATAGAGACTATGGGTACACAAGGAACCATGGAAGGTAACCACATCCCTCAGCCACGCGGTTCATCACACTGTGGGTGTACGCACATGAAAAATTAGACCTATAACCTAAAACGAGTGTAACTTTTGCGTCCGTTGTCTGTTCGGGGCATACCTTTTTTCTAGAAAGCTTGCGGTGTGGCCAACACCGATAAAAGCAAAATTCAATGAGTAGAATAGTCTATAATTTTCTAAAAATAAATACTTCCCTATGGTTGAGATACCCGCCCCGAGGACGTCCCTACTGCTAGCATGTTACATTCAATACAACATCGAACTCCATCGCGGTGGAGGACCGCCACCGTATCATGAACCAGCCCTAGGACTACCAAGTTTATGGCTACACAAGGAACCATGGAAGGAAATCCACATCCCTCGGCCACACTGTTCAGCACACCGTGGGTGTAAGCACACGAAAAAGGAGACCTATACCTAAATTGAGCATAACTTTTGCATCCGTGTCGATCAGGGCATACTTTTTTTTTTTCTTGAAAGCTTGCGGTGAGGACAACATCGACAAAAAGCAAAATTCAAAGAGTAGAATAGTATATAATATTTTACAAAATAAATACTTCCCTATGGTAAGATACCGCCCCAAATACCTCCTATTGCCAGAATGTTACATTCAGTACAGCGTCGAACTCCGTCATGGTGGAGGACTCGCCCACCGTATCAATGAACTACGCCTAGACCATGGAAGGTAACCCACATCCCTCGGACACGCGGTTCGTCACACCATGGGTGTGAGCACACGAAAAATGTGACCTATAACCTAAAACGAGTGTAACTTTTGCGTTAGTTGTCCGTTCAGGGCATACCTTTTTTCTAGAAAGCTTGCGGCGAGGCCAATACCGACAAAAAGCAAAATTCAATGAGTAGAATAGTATAAAATTTTATAAAAATAAATACTTCTCTATGGTTGAGATACACGTCCCGAGTACCTCCTACTGCTAGCATGTTACATGCAATACAACATCGAACTCCATCGCGATGAGGACTTGCCCACTGTATCATGAACCGCCCTTAGACTACCAAGTTTATGGCGACACAAGGAACCATGGAAGGTAACCCACATCCCTCGGCCACATGGTTCAGCACACCGTGTGTGTAAGCACACGAAAAAGGAGGACCTATAACCTATAACAAGCATAACTTTGTATCCGTTGTCCGATCGGGGCATACTTTTTTTTTGTAGAAAGCTTGCGGCGAGGCCACCACCGACAAAAAGCGAAATTCAAAGAGTAGAATAGTATATAATATTGTATGAAATAAATACTTTCCTATGGTTAAGATACCAACCCCGAATACCTTGTACTGCCAGCATGTTACATTCAATACAACGTCGAACTCCATCATGGTGGACGACTCGCACACCGTATCATGAATCGCGCCTAGACTATAGAGATTATGGGTACACAAGGAACCATGGAAGGTAACCCACATCCCTAGGCCACGTGGTTCATCACACCATGGGTATAAGCACACGAAATGAGACCTATAACCTAAAACGAGCGTCACTTTTGCGTCCGTTGTCCGTATCGGGGCATACCTTTTTTCTAGAAAGCTTGCGACGAGGCCAACACCGACAAAAAGCATAATTCAAAGAGTAGAATACCCGTCCTGGAGTACCTCCTACTGCTAGCATGTTACATTCAATACTGCGTCGAACTCCATCATGGTGGAGGACTCGCCCACCGTATCATGAACTGCGCCTAGACTACATAGATTATGGGTACATAAGGAACCATGGAAGGTAACTCACATCCCTCGGCCACGCGGTTCATCACACCGTGGGTGTAAGCACACGAAAAATGTGACCTATAACCTAAAACGAGTGTAACTTTTGCATCAGTTGTCCGTTTGGGGCATACCTTTTTTTCTAGAAGCTTGCGGTGAGGCCAACACCGACAAAAAGCAAAATTCAATTAGTAGAATAGTATATAATTTTATAAAAAATAAATACTTCCCTATGGTTGAGATACCAGCCCCGAGTGCCTCCTACTGCTAGCATGTTACATTCAATACAACGTCGAACTCCATCGCGATGGAGGACTCGACCACCGTATCATGAACCGTCCCTAGACTACCGAGTTTATGGCTACACAAAGAACCATGGAAGGTAACCCACATCCCTCGGCCACACGGTTCAAGCACACCGTGGGTGTAAGCACACGAAAAAGGAGACCTATAACCTAAAACAAGCATAACTTTTATAATCCGTTGTCCGATCGGGGCATACTTTTGTTTCTAGAGTAAAGATTGCGGTCGAGGCCACCACCGACAAAAAGGGAAATTCAAAGATTAGATAGTATAAATATTTTATGAAAATAATACTTCCCTATGGTTAAGATACCACCCGGAATACGTCGTACTGCCAGTATGTTACATTCAATACACGTCGAACTCCATCGTGGTGGAGGACTCGCCCACCGTATCATGAACTGCGCCTAGACTATAGAGATTATGGGTACACAAGGAACCATGGAAGGTAACCCACATCCCTAGGCCACGTGGTTCATCACAACCGTGGGTATAAGCACACGAATGAGACCTATAACCTAAAATAAGCGTAACTTTTGCATCCGTTGTCTCGTTCGGGGAATACCTTTTTTCTAGAAAGCTTGCGACGAGGCCAACACCGACAAAAAGCAAAATTTAAAGAGTAGAATACCCGTCCTGAGTACCTCCTACTGCTAGCATATTACATTCAATACAACGTCAAACTCCATCACGGTGGAGGACTCGCCCACCGTATCATGAACCGCCCCTAGACTACCGAGTTTATGGCTACACAAGGAACCATGGAAGGTAACCCACATCCCTCAGCCACATAGTTCTGCACACCGTGGGTGTAAGCACACAAAAAAGGAGACCTATAACTAAAATGAGCATAAATTTTGCATCCATGTCCGATCGGGGCATACTTTTTTTTTTAGAAAGCTTGCGGTGGGGCCAACACTGACAAAAAGCAAAATTCAAAGAGTAGATATAGTATATAATATTTTACAAAATAAGTACTTCCCTATGGTTAAGATACCACCCTGAATATCTCCTACTGCCAGCATGTTACATTCAATACAGCGTCGAACTCCATCGTGGTGGAGGACTCGCCCACCGTATCATGAACTGCGCCTAGACTATAGAGATTATGGGTACACAAGGAACCATGGAAGGTAACCCACATCCCTAGGCCACGTGGTTCATCACACCGTGGGTATAAGCACACGAAATGAGACCTATAACCTAAAATAAGCGTAACTTTTGCATCCGTTGTCCGTTCGGGGGAATACCTTTTTTCTAGAAAGCTTGCGACGAGGCCAACACCGACAAAAAGCAAAATTTAAAGAGTAGAATACCCGTCCTGAGTACCTCCTACTGCTAGCATATTACATTCAATACAACGTCAACTACCATCACGGTGGAGGACTCGCCCACCGTATCATGAAACCGCCCCTAGACTACCGAGTTTATGGCTACACAAGGAACCATGGAAGGTAACCCCCATCCCTCAGCCACATAGTTCTGCACACCGTGGGTGTAAGCACACAAAAAAGGAGACCTATAACCTAAAATGAGCATAAATTTTGCATCCATTGTCCATCGGGGCATACTTTTTTTTTTAGAAAGCTTGCGGTGGGGCCAACACTGACAAAAAGCAAAATTCAAAGAGTAGAATAGTATATAATATTTACAAAATAAGTACTTCCCTATGGTTAAGATACCACCCTGAATATCTCCTACTGCCAGCATGTTACATTCAATATAGCGTCGAACTCCATCGTGGTGGAGGGACTCGCCCACCGTATCATGAACTGCGCCTAGACTATAGAGATTATGGGTACATAAGGAACCATGGAAGGTAACCCACATCCCTCGGCCACGGGGTTCATCACACCGTGGGTGTAAGCACACAGAAAATGTGACCTATAACCTAAAACGAGTTAACTTTTGCATCAGTTGTCCGTTCGGGGCATACCTTTTTTCTAGAAAGCTTGCGATGAGGCCAACACCAACAAAAAGCATAATTCAAAGAGTAGAATACACGTCCTGAGTACCTCCTACTGCTAGCATGTTATATTCAATACAACGTCAAACTCCATCACGGTGGAGGACTCGCCCACCGATCATGAACCGACCCTAGACTACCGAGTTTATGGCTACACAAGGAACCATGGAAGGTAACCCACATCCCTTGGCCTCACGGTTCTACACACCGTGGGTGTAAGCACACAAAAAAGGAGACCTATAACCAAAAATGAGCATAAATTTTGAATCCGGTGATCGATCGGGGCATACTTTTTTTTTCTAGAAAGCTTGCGGCGATGGTCAACACCGACAAAAAGCAAAATTCAAAGAGTAGAATAGTATATAATATTTTACAAAATAAATACTTCCCTATGGTTAAGATACCACCTTAAATACCTCCTACTGCCAGCATGTTACATTCAATACTGCGTCGAACTTCTCATGGTGGAGGACTCGCCCACCGTATCATGAACTGCGCCTAGACTACATAGATTATGGGTACATAACGGACCATGGAAGGTTACTCACATCCCTCGGCCACGCGGTTCATCACACCGTGGGTGTAAGCACACGAAAAATGTGACCTATAACCTAAAACGAGTGTAACTTTTGCATCAGTTGTCCGTTTTGGGGCATACCTTTTTTCTAGAAAGCTTGCGGCGAGGCCAACACTGACAAAAAGCAAAATTCAATTAGTAGAATAGATATAATTTTATAAAAAATAAATACTTTCCCTATGGTTGAAATACCCGTCCTGAGTATCTGCTACTGCTAGCATGCTACATTCAATACAACGTCAAACTCTATCGCGGTGGAGGACTCGCCCACCGTATCATGACCCCGCCCTTAGACTACCGAGTTTATGGCTACACAAGGAACCATGGAAGGTAACCCACATCCCTCGACCACACGGTTCAGCACACCGTGGGTGTAAGCACACGAAAAAGGAGACCTATAACCTAAAACAAGCATAACTTTTGTATCCGTTGTCCAATGGGGGCATACTTTTGTTTCTAGAGAGCTTGCGACAAGGCCAACACCGACAAAAAGCAAAATTCAAAGAGTAGAACAGTATATAATATTTTACAAAATAAATACTTCCCTATGGTTAAGATACCACCCCGAATACCTCCTACTGCCAGCATGATACATTCAATACAGCGTCAAAATCCATCGTGGTGGAGGACTCGCCCACCGTATCATGAACCGCGCCTAGACTACCGATTTTATGGGTACACAAGGAACCATGGAAGGTAACCACATCCCTCGGCCACGCGGTTCAGCACACCGTGGGTGTAAGCACACGAAAAAGGAGACCTATAACCTAAAACAAGCATCACTTTTGCATCCATTGTTCGATCGGGGCATACTTTTTTTTTCTAGAAAGCATGCGGCGAGGCCACCACCGACAAAAAGAAAAATTCAATGAGTAGAATAGTATATAATTTTGTAAAAATAAATACTTCCCTATGGTTGAGATACCCGCCCCGAGTACCTCCTACTGCTAGCATGTTATATTCAATACAATGTCGAACTTCATTGCGGTGGAGGACTCGCCCACCGTATCATGAACCGCCCCTACACTACCAAGTTTATGGCTACACAAGGAAACATGGAAGATAACCCACATCCCTCGGCCACATGGTTCAGCACACCGTGGGTGTAAGCACACGAAAAATGAGACCTATAACCTAAAACAAGCATAACTTTTACATCCGTTGTCCGATCGGGGCATACTTTTTTTTTCTAGAAAGCTTGCGGCGAGGCCACCACCGACAAAAAGCGAGATTCAAAAAGTAGAATAGTATATAATATTTTACAAAATAAATACTTCCCTATGGTTATGATACCACCCCGAATACCTCCTACTGCCAGCATGTTACTTTCAATACAGCGTCGAACCATATCATGAACCGCACCTAGACTATAGAGATTATGGGTACACAAGGACCAAGGAAGGTAACCCACATCCCTCGGCCATGTGGTTCATCACACCGTGGGTGTAAGCACACGAAAAATGAGACCTATAACCTAAAACGAGCATAACTTTTGCGTCCGTTGTCCGTTCAGGGCATACCTTTTTTCTAGAAAGCTTGCGGCGAGGCCAACACTGACAAAAAGCAAAATTCAAAGAGTAGAATACTTTATAATTTTATAAAAAATAAATACTTCCCTATGGTTGAGATACCCGTGCTGAGTACCTCCTACTGCTAGCATGTTATATTCAATACAACGTCAAACTCCATCATGGTGGAGGACTCGCCCACCGTATCATGAACCGTGCCTAGACTATAGAGACTATGGGTACACATGGAACCAAGGAAGGTAACCCACATCCATCGGCCACGCGGTTCATCACACCGTGGGTGTATGCACACGAAAAATATGACCTATAACCTAAAACGAGCGTAACTTTTGCGTCAGTTGTCTGTTCGGGCATACCTTTTTTCTAGAAAGCTTGCGGTGAGGCCGACACCGTCTAAAAGCCAATGTCAAAGGGTAGAATAGTATATAATTTTATAAAAAATAATACTTCCCTATGGTTGAAATACCCGTCTGAGTATCTGCTACTGCTAGCATGCTACATTCAATACAACGTCAAACTCTATCGCGGTGGAGGACTCGCCCACCGTATCATGACCCGCCCTAGACTACCGAGTTTATGGCTACACAAGGAACCATGGAAGGTAACCCACATATCTCAGCCACACTGTTCAGCACATCGTGGGTGTAAGCACACAAAAAAGGAGACCTATAACCTAAATGAGCATAACTTTTGCATCCATTGTCCGATCGGGGCAAAAAAAATTTTTTTAGAGAGCTTGCGACAAGGCCAACACCGACAAAAAGCAAATTCAAAGAGTAGAACAGTATATAATATTTTACAAAATAAATACTTCCCTATGGTTAAGATACCACCCCGATACCTCCTACTGCCAGCATTTTACATTCAATACAGCGTCAAAATCCATCGTGGTGGAGGACTCGCCCACCGTATCATGAACCGCGCATAGACTACCGATTTTATGGGTACACAAGGAACCATGGAAGGTGACCCAACATCCCTCGGCCATGCGGTTCAGCACACCGTGGGTGTAAGCACACGAAAAAGGAGACCTATAACCTAAAACAAGCATTACTTTTGCATCTGTTGTTCGATCGGGGCATACTTTTTTTTTCTAGAAGGCTTGCGGCGAGGCCACCACCAACAAAAAGCAAAATTCAATGAGTAGAATAGTATATAATTTTGTAAAAAATAAATACTTCCCTATGGTTGAGATACCCGCCCCGAGTACCTCCTACTACTAGCATGTTATATTCAATACAATGTCGAACTTCATTACAGTGGAGGACTCGCCCACCGTATCATGAACCGCCCCTAGACTACCAAGTTTATGGCTACACAAGGAACCATGGAAGGTAACCCACATACCTCAGCCACACTGTTCAGCACATCGTGGGTGTAAGCACACAAAAAAGGAGACCTATAACCTAAAATGAGCATAACTTTTGCATCCATTGTCCGATCGGGGCAAAAAAAATTTTTAGAGAACTTGCAACAAGGCCAACACCGACAAAAGCAAATTCAAAGAGTAGAACAGTATATAATATTTTACAAAATAAATACTTCCCTATGGTTAAGATACCACCCCGAATAGCTCCTACTGCCAGCATGTACATTCAATACAGCGTCAAAATCCATCGTGGTGGAGGACTCGCCCACCGTATCACGAACCGCGCCTAGACTACCGATTTTATGGGTACACAAGGAACCATGGAAGGTGACCCACATCCCTCGGCCACGCGGTTCAGCACACCGTGGGTGTAAGCACACGAAAAAGGAGACCTATAACCTAAACAAGCATCACTTTGCATCTGTTGTTCGATCGGGGCATACTTTTTTTTTCTAGAAAGCTTGCAGCGAGGCCACCACCAACAAAAAGCAAAATTCAATGAGTAGAATAGTATATAATTTTGTAAAAAATAAATACTTCCCTATGGTTGAGGATACCCGCCCCGAGTACCTCCTACTGCTAGCATGTTATATTCAATACAATGTCGAACTTCATTGCAGTGGAGGACTCGCCCCCGTATCATGAACCGCCCCTAGACTACCAAGTTTATGGCTACACAAGGAACCATGGAAGGTAACCCACATACCTCAGCCACACTGTTCAGCACATCGTGGGTGTAAGCACACAAAAAGGAGACCTATAACCTAAAATGAGCATAACTTTTGCATCCATTGTCCGATCGGGGCAAAAAAAAATTTTTAGAGAGCTTGCGACAAGGCCAACACCGAAAAAAAGCAAAATTCAAAGAGTAGAACAGTATATAATATTTTACAAATAAATACTTCCCTATGGTTAAGATACCACCCCGAATACCTCCTACTGCCAGCATGTTACATTCAATACAGCGTCAAAATCCATCGTGGTGGAGGACTCGCCCACCGTATCATGAACTGCGCCTAGACTACCGATTTTATGGGTACACAAGGAACCATGGTAGGTAACCCACATCCCTCGGCCACGCGGTTCAGCACACCGTGGGTGCAAGCACACGAAAAAGGAGACCTATAACCTAAAACAAGCATCACTTTTGCATCTGTTGTTTGATCGGGGCATACTTTTTTTTTCTAGAAAGCTTGCGGCGAGGCCACCACCAACAAAAAGCAAAATTCAATGAGTAGAATAGTATATAATTTTATAAAAAATAAATACTTCCCTATGGTTGAGATACCCGCCCCGAGTACCCTCCTACTGCTAGCATGTTATATTCAATACAATGTCGAACTTCATTGCAGTGGAGGACTCGCCCACCGTATCATGAACCGCCCCTAGACTACTGAGTTTATGGCTACTCAAGGAACCATGGAAGGTAACCCACATCCCTCGGCCACACGGTTCTACACACCGTGGGTGTAAGCACACAAAAAAGGAGACCTATAACCTAAATGAGCATAACTTTTGCATCCGTTGTCCAATCGGGGCATACTTTTTATTCTAGAATCTTGCGGCGAGGCCAACATCGACAAAAGGCAAAATTCAAAGAGTAGAATACTATATAATATTTTCCAAAATAGATACTTTCTTATGGTTAAGATACCACCCCGAAAACCTCCTACTGCCAGCATGTTACATTCAATACAGCGTCGAACTCCATCGTGGTGGAGAACTCGCCCACCGTATCATGAACCACGCCTAGACTACAGAGATTATGGGTACACAAGGAACCATGGAAGGTAACCCACATCCCTCGGCCACGCGGTTCATCACACCGTGGGTCTAAGCACATGAAAAATGAGACCTATATCCTAAAACGAGCGTAACATTTGCGTCCGTTGTCCGTTCGGGGTATACCTTTTTTCTAGAAAGCTTGCGGCGAGGCCAACACCGACAAAAAGCAAAATTCAAAGAGTAGAAAAATTTATAATTTTATAAAAAATAAATACTTCCCTATGGTTGAGATACCCGTCCTGAGTACCTCCTACTGCTAGCATGTTACATTCAATACAACGTCAAACTCCATCGCGGTGGGGGACTCGCCCACCGTATCATGAACTGCGCCTAGACTACAGAGATTATGGGTACACAAGGAACCATGGAAGGTAACCCACATCCCTCGGCCACGCGGTTCATTACACCGTGGATGTAAGCACACGAAAATTGAGACCTATAACCTAAAACAAGTGTAACTTTTGCGTCAGTTGTCCGTTCGGGGCATAACTTTTTTTTTAGAAAGCTTGCAACGAGGCCAACACCGACAAAAAGCAAAATTCAAAGAGTAGAATAGTATATAATATTATAAAAAATCAATACTTCCTTATGGTTGAGATACCCGCCCTGAGTACCTCCTACTGCTAGCATGTTACATTCAATACAATGTCGAACTCTATCGCGGTGGAGAACTCACCCATCATATCATGAACCACCCCTAGACTACCATGTTTATGGCTACACAAGGAACCATGGAAGGTAACCCACATCCCTCGGCCACGCGGTTCATCACACCGTGGGTCTAAGCACATGAAAAATGAGACCTATATCCTAAAACGAGCGTAACATTTGCGTCCGTTGTCCGTTCGGGGTATACCTTTTTTCTAGAAAGCTTGCGGCGAGGCCAACACCGACAAAAAGCAAAATTCAAAGAGTAGAAAAATTTATAATTTTATAAAAAATAAATACTTCCCTATGGTTGAGATACCCGTCCTGAGTACCTCCTACTGCTAGCATGTTACATTCAATACAACGTCAAACTCCATCGCGGTGGGGGACTCGCCCACCGTATCATGAACTGCGCCTAGACTACAGAGATTATGGGTACACAAGGAACCATGGAAGGTAACCCACATCCCTCGGCCACGCGGTTCATTACACCGTGGATGTAAGCACCGAAAATTGAGACCTATAACCTAAAACAAGTGTAACTTTTGCGTCAGTTGTCCGTTCGGGGCATAACTTTTTTTTTAGAAAGCTTGCAACGAGGCCAACACCGACAAAAAGCAAAATTCAAAGAGTAGAATAGTATATAATTTTATAAAAAATCAATACTTCCTTATGGTTGAGATACCCGTCCTGAGTACCTCCTACTGCTAGCATGTTACATTCAATACAATGTCGAACTCTATCGCGGTGGAGAACTCGCCCATCATATCATGAACCACCCCTAGACTACCATGTTTATGGCTACACAAGGAACCATGGAAGGTAACCCACATCCCTCGGCCATACAGTTCAGCGCACCATGGGTGTATGCACATGAAAAAGGAGACCTATAACCTAAAACAAGCATAACTTTTGCATCCGTTGTACGATCGGGGACTACTTTTTCTTCTAGAAACTTGCGGCAAGGCCAACACCGACAAAAAGCAAAATTCAAAGAGTAGAATACTATATAATATTTTACAAAATAAATGCTTCCCTATGGTTAAGATACCACCCTGAATACCTCCTATTGCCAGCATGTTACATTCAATACAGTGTCAAACTCCATCGTGGTGGGGGACTCGCCCGCCGTATCATGAACTGCGCCTAGACTACAGAGATTATGGGTACACAAGGAACCATGGAAGGTAACCCACATCCCTCGGCCACGCGGTTCATCACACGTGGATGTAAGCACACGAAAAATGAGACCTATAAACTAAAACAGTGTAACTTTTGCTGTCAGTTGTCCGTTCGGGGCATAACTTTTTTCTAGAAAGCTTGCAACGAGGCCAACACCGACAAAAAGCAAATTCAATGAGTAGAATAGTATATAATTTTATAAAAATCAATACTTCCTTATGGTTGAGATACCCGTCCTGAGTACGTCCTACTGCTAGCATCTTACATTCAATACAACATCGAACTCTATCGCGGTGGAGGACTCGCCCATCGTATCATGAACCGCCCCTAGACTACCAAGTTTATGGCTACACAAGGAACCATGGAAGGTAACCCACATCCCTCGGCCATACAGTTCAGCACACCGTGGGTGTAAGCACATGAAAAAGGAGACCTATAACCTAAAACAAGCATAACTTTTGCATTCGTTGTCCGATCGGGGACTACTTTTTCTTCTAAAAAGCTTGCGGCGAGGCCACGACCGACAAAAAGCGAGATTCAAAGAGTCGAATAGTATATAATATTGTATAAAATAAATACTTCCTATGGTTATGATATCACCCCGAATACGTCCTACTGTCAGCATGTTACATTCAATACAGCGTCGAACTCCCTCGTGGTGGAGGACTCGCCCATCGTATCATGAACCGCGCCTAGACTATAGAGATTATGGGTACACAAGGAACCATGGAAGGTAACCCACATCCCTCGGCCACGTGGTTCATCACACCGTGGGTCTAAGCACATGAAAAATGAGACCTATATCCTAAAACGAGCGTAACTTTTGTGTCCGTTGTCCGTTCGGGGTATACCTTTTTTCTAGAAAGCTTGCGGCGAGGCCAACGCCGACAAAAAGCAAAATTCAAAGAGTAGAAAAATTTGTAATTTTATAAAAATAAATACTTCCCTATGGTTGAGATACCCGTCCTGAGTACCTCCTACTGCTAGCATGTTACATTCAATACAACGTCAAACTCCATCGCGGTCGAGGACCTCGCCCACTGTATCATGAATTGCCCCTAGACTACCGAGTTTATGGCTACTCAAGGAACCATGGAAGGTAACCCACATACCTCGGCCACACGGTTCTGCACACCGTGGGTGTAAGCACACAAAAAAGAAGACCTATAACCTAAAATGAGCATAACTTTTGCATCCGTTGTCCAATTGGGGCATACTTTTTATTCTAGAATCTTGCGGCGAGGCCAACATCGACAAAAGGCAAAATTCAAAGAGTAGAATACTATATAATATTTTCCAAAATAAATACTTCCCTATGGTTAAGATACCACCCCGAGTACCTCCTACTGCCAGCATGTTACATTCAATACAGCGTCAAACTCCATCGTGGTGGAGAACTCGCCCACCGTATCATGAACCACGCCTAGACTACAAAGATTATGGGTACACAAGGAACCATGGAAGGTAACCCACATCCCTCGGCCACGCGGTTCATCACTCCGTGGATGTAAGCACACGAAAAATGAGACCTATAACCTAAAACAAGTGTAACTTTTGCGTCAGTTGTCCGTTTCGGGCATAACTTTTTTCTAGAAAGCTTGCGACGAGGCCAACACCGACAAAAAGCAAAATTCAATGAGTAGAATAGTATATAATTTTATAAAAAATTAATACTTCCTTATGGTTGAGATACCCGTCCTGAGTACCTCCTACTGCTTGCATGTTACATTCAATACAACGTCGAACTCCATCGCGCTGGAGGACTCGCCTGATGTAGATATGGCCCGATCTTCCGAGAGGTAAGGGAATAAAATCGAGTTTGGGGAACTCGGCGTCGACGACCCGGCGTGAATCAGACACGATCCAACCCCGCAACCGTTACACCAAGCACAACTTGATTGTTGCTGCAAGCGAAATCGAGAACACAAGCAAGAGAGGATAAACACGCAATCTGAAATTGCAAATATGGATGAAGTGAATCACAAGAAAAGGTTCAAGCTCTGATGACAAAAGGACTAATCGCCACAGTGGTGTAGAACAAGAACAGGGGCCCTGGATTACTGTAAAAGGACTTGCCGCCACAGTTACAATAATTCGATCAAGTTTCTCTCTGGAAAACTGAACTAAACAAAACCCGAGACTAAAAGACGGTGGCTACTGAGTTATGTAGGAAACAAAGACGTCCTAGGGTTGGGGCGACCAGGGGGGGCGTCCACAACATGGGCTTAAGGCCCGACACGATACATGGCCAAGTTGGCCCAAAATAGGTGACACAGCACCTTGTCATGGTCACATATTATGACTCACGACCCTTCTGGAGCTAGGACCAGAACCAAAACGACGGCGTCGTCGTCCTCTTTCCATCGCATCAAAGAACGCCTCGTTTGGACGTCGGATGTGGGAGATATCATTAAAACCGTGAAAGGGTGTCGGCTGAATCTGAGATGAACACGGCGACCGAGTTGGTGACGACTTGTAACTTGGGGACGGCCATGATATGCGCGTATCCAGCATGGTGATGTCCTCATCATCCTCCCCTTCTTGAATTGGAGTCGCCCTCGACTCCATCTCAGCATCAATCTCCTGCAAAAGGTTAGTACTAGCAGAATACAAAGTACAAGATACATGACCATCAATAGAAGATATATCATGACAAAGCATAGTATAGCAAGGTGCATCATGATTATCACAAAGATCAGGAATAGTAGATGTCATAGCAAGAAAAGCACCTCCCTTTAACTGAATAGCCTCATGTTTAACATCAGAAAGTTGTTTGTTATCATGTTTATTCTAAGTATTTTCAGCAAACAGTTTAAAATGATTTCTAATATCAGCAGGCAATAACGGACGCAAAGTAATATTCCTGTCGTTATGCACGAATGTATATGTATTTGTTCTACCATGATGGGCAGCATCCGTATCATATTCCCATGGATGGCCTAATAAAAGCGAACATGCTTGCATAGGTACAACATGAAAATCAGCAAAATCTTGATAAGAACCTTCTGAAAAGTGTATGCGTGCTGATCGAGTTACTTGTGTCGTACCACTATTGTTGAACCATTTGATATGGTAGGGCTGATGTAGTGCATGCGTTGTCAAGCCAAGTTTGCTTACCAAATCAGAACTTACCAAGTTGTTACAGCTCCCAGTATCAATGATGGTGAGAACACGGTGGTCCGCAATAATGAGGTACATGTAGAATAAATTGTTGCGTTGTTGTTCTTCCTCTTGTCCCACCCGAGTGGTCAACACGCGCTGTACAATGAGGCTAGGAAAGCCCGCGGTGGCAGCAATAGAATCAATGGCGGTAGTCTCCTGCTCCTCCATCGAATCTGCAACAAGGTTAGGCATACGAGCAAGTTCATCTTAACATCACTAGAACTTTCATACCCATCAGCGGTAGCGATGAAAGCATGACGACTAGGGCAATCCTTCATGACATGTCCCATGCCCTTGCAGCGGTGGCAAATAATGGTGGTGGAGGAGCCACTCCTAGTACCAGAAGTAGTAACCTTCTTCTGGTGTTGGTGCTGCACACTAGACGATTGTGCCGCAGAAGTAGGCGCAAGAGAAAAAGTTGTTGCTGGTGTCTTAGCAATATGACTCTTCAAGTTCTCTACTCCAGTGCATTGCTGGAGATATTGCTCAGTGTTGGACCTGCAAGATTGTTGTAGAAAACGTCCCTGTACTTCTCGTTCAGCCTTAAGAGCAATATGATACAATTGGCTAAACCTATTCCACTCTTTATAGTCAACAATATTCTGGATATCACGGTTCAAACCACCAAAAAATCTAGCACTAGTTGCAAGATCATCTTCATGTATATCACAACGTGCTAAACCAATAAGCAATTTCTGATAATATTCCTCTACTGTTTTACTACCTTGTGTTAAAGATTGTAATTTCAAACGTAAATCACGTTGGTAATAAGGAGGAACAAAACGAGATTTCATGCGTTGTTTCAAAATAGGCCAAGTGGCAGGTATAGCAGCATTAGTATTGCAAAGATCATTCCACCAAAGAGAGCAAACCTGTAAACTCACTAGTAGCAAGTCTAACTCTATGCTCAACAGGAACTAAATGAGAATCAAAATTTCTGTTCAATAGAAAGTTCCCAATCTAAATATGCTTCTGGGTCAGCACTACCGGCAAAAGGTGGTATGTTAAATTTGGGCTTAACAAAAGTATCAGAATTACCACGATTGTTATTACCTCCCATACCGTGTTGATTACGGTGAAGACGGTCTGCATCACGATCAAAATCATCATCAGCAGCAGCTCGTTGAGGTGGAGGTTGTCGTTCAACATCCTCAATGCGGTGGGACAACAGTGTTGATGTGACCCATCAACTCGGCAAACTTTGTTTCCATGAATGTACGCTGGTCCGCAAGAAGCTTCGTGAGCTCGGCCTTGGAGACGCAATCATTGAAGTCTGTAGGGGACTCCAACTCTCCAGGTGTCCCTTTCCCTTTTCTGACATAGTTAAAAAGCAAAAGACAAGACTAAACAAAAAGATTAGCCCTATCAACTATCAGGCAGAAGAGGGTGTAGAAGTGGAAAACAATATCAGAAGCAATGTATCACAATCTTGCAAGTGTTCTTACCAAAGCCAAACAGGTCGACACAATCTGTAGTTGAGCTTGGATGTAACAGTTGCAAGGAAGAAACCTGTGCTGTAATATGTATAGCTTGGAAGGCTAATATGTATGTCACTGGAACACAATTCAATAACAGATAGTAGCACTGAATAAATGTCCAAAGCAGTGTCCTAATTGCTGGCAAAAGAATCGTGTTGAAAAACAGTTGTGACAGCAAGAACAATGGCAAAGAACAATGGAAAAGGCAACAAGGAACAAAACATACTTCACAGACTTAGAATTTTCAGGGGGGGGGGGGGGGGGGGGGTGCAAATCAAAATCTTGATTTTTTTGTATGATTTTTCCACTATTTTTCGGTGATAGAGGAACACAAAGGAAGGAACCACAAGAAGTTTCAACTCAAACAGAGGAAAACAAAGGGTAGGCAAAATCACAAAGTTTCACCGAAAGCGCTATTTTTGACTTGACAATTTTTTTTTCTATTTTTTCCCGATTTTTGTTGAATTTTTTGACGAGGGCACACAGGGTGGAGCCGAGTGTGGGTCACCTCAACTTTGAGTCAAGAATCTGCTGTAAAAATTTCAGCCCAATCAGAGCAACGAGCGAAAAGTTATGCCTGTTTTACCGAAGGTATGTCAAGATAGGGTTTGAGGGGTGAGGGGGGGGGGAAAACCAAATCGGATAGGGTTGTTTTGTTGGCAGCAGATTGTGGGTGTGGTGGGTGGGTGACACGATGGTGAATCCAATGGAAAACACGATGGTGATGATGGTGTGCAGTGGTGATCAAAACACAAACCGAATCGAAACACAAATTCAAACCAGCAACTGAACTCGACTAGGACACAAACTCAATACTACGGACTCTAAAATTAAATTATGCAAAGGCTAAACAGTGTCTGGGATGGTGGGGAAATTTTTTTTTGTAGGCTTTTTCGTGGACAAAAGGTGATGAACACAAACGAATCTAAAGGGAAGAACACGATAATACCTCACGGGAACATGGAAATCTGATACCACATGATGTAGATATGGCCCGATCTTCCGAGAGGTAAGGGAATAAACTCGAATTTGGGGAACTCGGCGTCGACGACCCGGCGGTGAATCAGACACGATCCAACCCCGCAACCGTTACACAAGCACAACTTGATGTTCCTGCAAGCGAAATCGAGGAACCCAAGCAAGAGAGGATAAACACGCAATCTAAAATTGCAAATATGGATGAAGTGAATCACAAGAAAAGGTTCAAGCTCTGATCACAAAAGGACTAATCGCCACAGTGGTGTAGAACAAGAACTGGGGCCCTGGATTACTGTAAAAGGACTTGTCGCCACAGTTACAATAATTCCATCAAGTTTCTCTCTGGAAAACTGAACTAAACAAAAACCCGACACTAAAAGACGGCGGCTACTGAATTTATGTAGGAAACAAATACGTCCTAGGGTTGGGTCGACCAGGGGGGGGCACCCACAACATGGGCTTAAGGCCCGACACGATACATGCCCAAGTTGGCCCAAAATAGGTGACACAGCACCTTGTCATGGTCACATATTATGACTCACGACCCTTCTGGAGCTAGGACCAGAACCGAAACGACGGCGTCGTCGTCCTCTTTCCATCGACATCAAAGAACGCCTCGTTTGGACGTCGGATGTGGGAGATATCATCAAACGGTGAAAGGGTGTCGGCTGAATCCAAGACGAACACGGCGGACCGAGTTGGTGACGACTTGTAACTTGGGGAAGGCCATGATATGCGCATATCCAGCATGGTGAATGTCCTCATTATCGCCCATCGTATCATGAACCGCCCCTAGACTACCAAGTTTATGGCTACACAAGGAACCATGGAAGGTAACCCACATCCCTCAGCCATACAGTCAGCACACCGTGGGTGTAAGCACACAAAAAAGGAGACATATAACCTAAAACAAGCATAACTTTGCATCCGTTGTCCGATCGAGGCATACTTTTATTTCTAGAAAGCTTACGGCAAGGCCACCACCGACAAAAAGTGAGATTCAAAGAGTAGAATAGTATATAATATTGTACAAAATAAATACTTCCCTATGGTTATGATACCATCCCGAATACCTCCTACTGTCAGCATGTTATATTCAATACAGCGTTCGAACTCCATCGTGAGGAGGACTCGCCACCGTATCATGAACCGCGCCTAGACTATAGAGATTTTCGTACACAAGGAACCATGGAAGGTAACCCACATCCCTCGGCCACGTGGTTCGTCACACTATGGGTCTAAGCACATTCAAAATTTGACCTATAACCTAAAATGAGCGTAACTTTTGCATCCGTTGTCCGTTCGGGGCATACCTTTTTTCTAGAAAGCTTGCGGCGAGGCCAACACTGACAAAAAGCAAAATTCAAAGAGTAGAAAAAATTATAATTTTGTAAAAAAATAAATACTTCCTATGGTTGAGATACCTGTCCTGAATACCTCCTACTAGCATGTTACATTCAATACAACGTCAAACTCCATCGCGGTGGAGGACTCGCCCACTGTATCATGAACCACCCTAGACTACCGAGTTTATGGCTACACAAGGAACCATGGAAGGTAACCCATCCCTCGGCCACACGGTTCTGCACACCGTGGGTGTAAGCACACAATAAAGGAGACATAAACTAAAATGAGCATAACTTTGCATCTGTTATCCGACCGGGGCATACTTTTTTTTTCCTAGAAAGCTTGTGGTGAGGCCAAACTGACGAAAGCAAAATTCAAATAAGTAGAATAGTATACAATTTGTTACAAAATAAATACTTCCTGTGGTTAAGATACCACCCGAAAACCTCCTACTGCCAGCATGTTACATTCAATACAACGTCAAACTCCATCATGGTGGAGGACCGCCCACCGTATCATGCACCGTGCCTAGACTATAGAGATTATTGGTACACAGGAAACAATGGAGTAACCCACATCTCTCGGCCACGCAGTTCACCACACCGTGGGTGGCACACGAAAAATGAGACTATAACCTAAAATGAGCATAACTTT
>MU847891.1:0-25030 GCA_032690845.1 Eleusine coracana subsp. coracana
AACCATGGAAGGTAACCCACACCCCTCAGCCACGCGGTTCAGCACACCGTGGGTGTAAGCACAAAAAAAGGAGACCTATAACCTAAAACGAGCATAACTTGCACCCGTTGTCCCATCGTGACATACTTTTTTTTTCTAGAAAGCTTGAGGCTAGTCCAACACTGAAAAAAGAGAAATTCAAGAGTAGATAGTATATAATTTTTCTACAAATAAAATACTTCCCTATGGTGAAGATACCGCCCAAAATACCTCCTACTGCCAGCATGTTACATTCAATACAACATCAAACTCCTCGTGGAGGAGGACTCGCCCACCGTATCATGAACCGCGCCTAGATTACCGAGTTTATGGGTACGCAAGGAACCATGGAAGTTAACCCACATCCCTCAGCCACGCGGTTCAGCACACCGTGGGTGTAAGCAGAAGAAAAATGAGACCTATAACTAAAACGAGCATAACTTTTGCGCCCGTTGTCTGTTCGGGGCGTACATTTTTCTAGAAAGCTTGCAGTGAGGCCAACACCGACAAAAGAAAAATTCAATGTTTAGAATAGTATATAATTTTTACAAAATAAATACTCCCTATAGTTAAGATACCGCCCCAAATACCTCCTACTGCCAGCATGTTACATTCAATACAACATCAACTCCATTGTGGAGGAGGACTCGCCCACCGTATCATGAACCGCGCCTAGATTACCGAGTTTATGGGTACGCAAGGAACCATGGAAGTTAACCCACATCCCTCGGCCACGCGGTTCAGCACACCGTGGGTGTAAGCAGAAGAAAAATGAGACCTATAACCTAAAACGAGCGTAACTTTTACGCCCGTTGTCCGTTCGGGGCGTACTTTTTTTCTAGAAAGCTTGCGGCGAGTCCAACACCGACAAAAGAAAAATTCAATGTGTAGAATAGTAATAATTTTTTACAAATAAATATTCCCTATAGTTAAGATACAGCCTGAATACCTCCTATTGCCAGCATGTTACATTCAATAGAACATCGAACTCCATCATGATGGAGGACTCGCCACCGTATCATGAACCGCGCCCAGATTACCGAGTTTATGGGTACGCAAGGAACCATGGAAGTTTACCCACATCCCTCAGCCACGCGGTTCGCACACCGTGGGTGTAAGCAGAAGAAAAATGAGACCTATAACCTAAAACGAGCGTAACTTTGGCGCCCGTTGTCCGTTCGGCGCATACTTTTTTTCTAGAAAGCTTGCGGCGAGGCCAACACCAACAAAAAGAGAAATTCAAAGTGTAGAATAGTATATAATTTCTTTTCAAAATAAATACTTCCCTATGGTTAAGATACTACCCAGAATACCTCCTACTGCCAGAATGTTACATTCAATACAGCGTCGAACTCCATTGTGGTGGAGGACTCGCCCCTGTATCATGAATCGCGCCTAGACTACCGAGTTTATGGGTACACAATGAACCATGGAAGGTAACCCACATCCCTCGGCCACGCGGTTCAGCACATAGTGGGTGTAACCACATGAAAAATGAGACCTATAACCTAAAACGAGCATAACTTTTCCATCCTTTGTCCGATGGGGGAATACTTTCATTTTTCTATAAAGCTTGCAGCGAGGCAAACACCGACAAAAAGCAAAATTTCAAAGAGTTAAATAGTAGATAATTTGCTTTTCAAAAGTAAATACATCCCTATGGTTAAGAGTACCTACCCCTATACCTCCTACTGCCAGCAATGTTACATTCAATACAACATCGAACTCCATCGTGGTGGAGGACTGGCCCATCGTAATCATGAACCGCGGGGCCTAGACTACCGAGTTTATGTGGTACCCAAGGAACCATGGTAAGTAACCACATCCGCTCCGGCCTGCACCATTCAGCACACCTGTGGGTGTTAACACACGAAAAAAAAGAGGGGAGACATAATAATCTAAAACGAGTATAACTTTTGTCATCCGTTGTCTGTCGGGGCATCCATTTGTTTTCTAGAAAGCTTGTGGCGAGACCTACACGACAAAAGCGAAATTTAGACAGTAGTATAGTATATATATTTTTACAAAATAAATACTTCCCTATGGTGAAGATACCATCCTGAATACCTCCTACTGCTAGCATGCTACATTCAATACAACGTCGAACTCCATCGTGGTGGAGGAGTCACCCACCGTATCATGAACACGCGCCTAGAATACCAAGTTTACGGGTAAACAAGGACCATGGAAGGTAAGCCACATCCCTCGGCCACACGGTTCAGCACACTGTGGTGTAAGCACATGAAAAATGAGACCTATAACCTAAAACGAGCATAACTTTTGCATCCGTTGTCTGATCGGGGCATACTTTTTTTTCTATAAGGCTTGCGGCGAGGCCCAACACTGACAAAAAGCAAATTTCAATGAGTATAATAGTATATAATTTTTTACAAAATAAATACTTCCCTATGTTGAAGATACCGCCCGAATACCTCCTACTGCCAGCATGTTACATCAATACAATGTTGACACCATCGTGGTGGAGGACTTGCCCACCATATCATGAACCACGCCTAGATTACCAAGTTTATGGGTACGCAAGGAACCATGGAAGGTAACCCACATCCCTCGGCC
Source organism: Eleusine coracana subsp. coracana (assembly GCA_032690845.1). Taxonomy (NCBI): domain Eukaryota; kingdom Viridiplantae; phylum Streptophyta; class Magnoliopsida; order Poales; family Poaceae; genus Eleusine; species Eleusine coracana. The sequence continues at coordinate 2,593 of MU847891.1, forward strand.
ACGCAGTTCAGCATGCCGTGGGTGTAAGAACATGAAAAATGCAGACCAATAACCTAAACGAGCATAACTTTTGCGTCCATTGTCCGTTCGGGGCATACATTTTTTTCTAGAAAGCTTTGGGCGAGGAAAACACCGACAAAAAGTGAAATTCAAAGTGTAGAATAGTATATAATTTTTTACAAAATAAATACTTCCCTATGGTTAAGATACTGCCCTGAATACCTCCTACTGTCAGCATGTTACATTCAATACAGCGTCAAACTCCAACGTGGTGGAGGACTCCCCCACCGTATCAGGAACCACGCCTAGACTAACCGAGTTTATGTGTACACAAGGAACCATGGAAGGTAACCCTCATCCCTCGGCCACGCGGTTCAGCACACCGTGGGTGTAAGCACATGAAAAATGAGACCTATAACCTAAAACGAGCATAACTTTTGCATCCGTTGTCCGATCGGGGCATACTTTTTTTCTTCTAGAAAGCTTGCAGCAAGGCCAATACCGACAAAAAGAGAAATTCAAAGTGTAGAATAGTATATAATTTTTTACAAAATAAATACTTTCCCTATGGTTAAGATACTGCCCTGAATACCTCCTAGTGCCAGCATGTTACATTCAATACAACGTCGAACTCCATCGTTGTGGAGGACTCAACCACCGTATCATGAACCGTGCCTAGACTACCAAGTTTACGGGTATACAAGGAACCATGGAAGGTAACCCACATCCCTCGGCCACGTGGTTCAGCACACCGTGGGTGTAACCACCTGAAAAATGAGACCTATAACCCTAAAACGAGCGTAACTTTTGTGTCCGTTGTCCGTTCGGGGGCATACTTTTTTCTAGAAAGCTTGCGGTGAGGCCAACATCGACAAAAAGTGAAATTCAAAGAGTAGAATAGTATATAATTTTTTACAGAATAAATACCTCCCTATGGTGAAGATACCGCCCTGAATACCTCCTACTGCCAGGATGTTACATTCAATACAACATCAAACTCCATCGCGGTGGAGGACTCGCCCACCATATCATGAACCGCGCCTAGATTACCAAGTTTATGGGTACGCAAGGAACCATGGAAGGAAACCCACATCCCTCGGCCACGCGGTTCAGCACAACGTGGGTGTAAGCACACGAAAAATGAGACCTATAACCTAAAACGAGCGTGACTTTTGCGTCCATTGTCTGTTCGGGGCATACTTTTTTTTCTAGAAAGCTTGCGGTGAGGCCAACACCGACAAAAACCGAAATTCAAAATGTAGAATAGTATATAATTTTTTACAAAATAAATATTCCTATGGTTAAGATACTGCCCTGAATACCTCCTACTGCCAGCATGTTACATCCAATACAGCGTCGAATTCCATGATGGTGGAGGACTCACCCACCGTATCATGAACCGCGGCTAGACTACCAAGTTTACGGGTATACAATGAACCGTGGAAGGTAACCCACATCCCTCGGCCACGCGGTTCAGCACACCGTGGGTGTAAGCACATAAAAAATGAGACCTATAACCTAAAACGAGCATAACTTTTGCATCCGTTGTCCGATCGGGGCATACTTTTTTTTCTAGAAAGCTTCCTGTGAGGCCAACACCAACAAAAAGCGAAATTCAAAGAGTAGAATAGTATATTATTTTTTACAAAATAAATACTTCATTATGGTGAAGATACCGCACCAAATACCTCCTACTGGCACCATGTTACATTCAACACAACGTCAAACTCCATCGTGGTGGAGGACTCGCCCACCGTATCATGAATCGTGCCTAGATTACCGAGTTTATGGGTACGCAAGGAAGCATGGAAGGTAACCCACATCCCTCGGCCAGGCAGTTCAGCACACCGTGGGTGTAGGCACATGAAAAATGAGACCTATAACCTAAAACGAGCGTAACTTTTGTGTCTGTTGTCCGTTTGGGGCATACTTTTTTCCTAGAAAGCTTCTGGCGAGGCCAACACCGACAAAAAGTGAAATTCAAACTGTAGAATAGTATATAAGTTTTTTACAAAATAAATACTTCCCTATGGTTGAGATACTGCCCTAAATACCTCCTACTGCCAGCATGTTACATTCAATACAACGTCGAACTCCATCATGGTGGAGGACTCGCCCATCTTATCATGAACCACGCATAGACTACCAAGTTTACGGGTATACAAGGAACCATGAAAGGTAACCCACATCCCTCGGCCATGCGGTTCAGCACACCGTGGGTGTAAGCACATGAAAAATGAGACGTATAACCTAAAACAAGCATAACTTTTGCATCCGTTGTCTGATCAAGGTATACTTTTTTTTTCTAGAAAGCTTGCGGCGAGGCCAACACCGACAAAAAGCAAAACTCAAAGAATGGAATAGTATATATTTTTGTTTCAAAATAAATACCTCCCTATGGTTAAGATACTACCCCGAATACCTAATACTGCCAGCATGTTACATTCAATACAGCATCCGTGGTGCAGGACTCCCCCACCGTATCAGGAACCACGCCTAGACTACCGAGTTTATATGTACACAAGGAACAATGGAAGGTAACCCTCATCCCTCGGCCACGCGGTTCAGCACACCGTGGGTGTAAGCACATGAAAAATGAGACCTATAACCTAAACCGAGCATAACTTTTGCATCCGTTGTCCGATCAGGGCATACTTTTTTTTTCTAGAAAGCTTGCAGCAAGGCCAATATCGACAAAAAGAGAAATTCAAAGTGTAGAATAGTATATAATTTTTTACAAAATAAATACTTCCCTATGGTTAAGATACTGCCCTGAATACCTCCTAGTGCCAGCATGTTACATTCAATACAACGTCGAACTCCATTGTTGTGGAGAACTCACCCACCGTATCATGAACCGCGCCAAGACTACCAAGTTTACGGGTATACAAGGAACCATGGAAGGTAACCCACATCCCTCGGCCACGTGGTTCAGCACACCGTGGGTGTAACCACCTGAAAAATGAGACCTATAACCCTAAAACGAGCGTAACTTTTGTGTCCATTGTCCGTTCGGGGCATACTTTTTTTCTAGAAAGCTTCTGGCGAGGTCAACACCGACAAAAAGTTAAATTGAAAGTGTAGAATAGTATATAATTTTTTACAAAATAAATACTTCCCTATAGTTGAGATACTGCCCTGAATACCTCCTACTGCCAGCATGTTACATTCAATACAGCGTCGAACTCCATTGTGGTGGAGGACTCGCCCACCTTATCATGAACCGCGCCTAGACTACCAAGTTTATGGGTATACAAGGAACCATGGAAGGTAACCCACATCCCTCGGCCACGTGGTTCAGCACACCGTGGGTGTAGGCACATGAAAAATGAGACCTATAACCTAAAACAAGCATAACTTTTGCATCCGTTGTCTGATCGGGGCATACTTTTTTTTCTAGGAAGCTTGCGGCGAGGCAACACCGACAAAAAGCAAAATTGAAAGAGTAGAATAGTGATGTAGATATGGCCCGATCTTCCAAGAGGTAAGGGGATAAACTCGAATTTGGGGAACTCGGCGTCGACGACCCGGAGTGAATCAGACACGATCCAACCCCGCAACCGTTACACCAAGCACAACTTGATTGTTCCTGCAAGCGAAATCGAGAACACAAGCAAGAGAGGATAAACACGCAATCTGAAATTGCAAATATGAATGAAGTGAATCACAAGAAAAGGTTCAAGCTCTGATCACAAAAGGACTAATCACCACTGTGGTGTAGAACAAGAACAGGGGCCCTGGATTACTGTAAAAGGACTTGTCGCCACAGTTACAATAATTCGATCAAGTTTCTCTCTGGAAAACTGAACTAAACAAAACCCATGACTAAAAGACGGCAGCTACTGAGTTTATGTAGGAAACAAAGACGTCTTAGGGTTGGGGCGACCAGGTTGGGGGCGCCCACAACATGGGCTTAAGGCCCGACATGATACATGGCCAAGTTGGCCCAAAATAGGTGATACAGCACCTTGTCATGGTCACATATTATGACTCACGACCCTTCTGGAGCTAGGACCAGAACCAAAACGACGGCGTCGTCGTCCTCTTTCCATCGCAGCAAAGAACGCCTCGTTTGGACGTCGGATGTGGGAGATATCATCAAAACCGTGAAAGAGTGTCGGCTGAATCCGAGACGAACACGGCGACAGAGTTGGTGACGACTTGTAACTTGGGGAAGGCCATGATATGCGCGTATCCAGCATGGTGATGTCCTCATCAAATAGTATATAATTTTTTTCAAAATAAATACTTCCCTATGGTTAAGGTACTGCCCCGAATACCTCCTACTGCCAGCATGTTACATTCAATACAACATCGAACTCCATCGTGGTGAAGGACTCGCCCACCGTATCATGAACCGCGCCTAGACTACCGAGTTTATGTGTACACAAGGAAGCATGGAAGGTAACCCACATCCCTCAGCCACGCGGTTCAGCACACCGTGGGTGTAAGCACATGAAAAATGAGAACTATAACCTAAAACGAGCGTAACTTTTGCGTCCATTGTCCGTTCGGGGCATACTTTTTCACTAGAAAGCTTGCGGCGAGGCCAACACAGACAAAAAGCAAAATTCAAAGTGTACAGAATAGTATATAATTTTTTACAAAATAAATACTTCCCTATAGTTAAGATACTGCTCTGAATACCTCCTACGGCCAGCATGTTACATTCAATACAGCATCAAACTCCATCGTGGTGGAGGACTCGCCCACCATATCATGAACCGCGCCTATACTACCAAGTTTACGGGTATACAAGGAATCATGGAAGGTAACCCACATCCCTCGGCCACGCGGTTCAGCACACAGTGGGTGTAACCACATGAAAAATGAGACCGATAACCTAAAACGTGCATAACTTTTCCATCCTTTGTCCGATCGGGGCATACTTTTTTTTTCTAGAAAGCTTGCAGCGAGGCCAACACCGACAAAAAGCAAAATTCAAAGAGTAGAATAGTATATAATTTTTTTTCCAAAATAAATACTTCCCTATGGTTAAGATATTGCCCTGAATACCTCCTACTGCCAGCATGTTACAATCAATACAACATCAAATTCCATCGTAGTGGAGGACTTGCCCACCGTATCATGAACCGCGCCTATACTACCAAGTTTACGGGTATACAAGGAATCATGGAAGGTAACCCACATCCCACGGCCACGCGGTTCAGCACACAGTGGGTGTAACCACATGAAAAATGAGACCTATAACCTAAAACGAGCATAACTTTTCCATCCTTTGTCCGATGGGGGCATACTTTCTTTTTCTAGAAAGCTTGCAGCGAGGCAAACACCGACAAAAAGAAAAATTCAAAGAGTAGAATAGTATTTAATTTTTTTCAAAATAAATACTTCCCTATGTTGAAGATACCGCCCCGAATACCTCCTACTGCCAGCATGTTAGATTCAATACAATGTTGAACACCATCATGGTGGAGGACTTGCCCACCACATCATGAACCACGCCTAGATTACCAAGTTTATGGGTACGCAAGGAACCATGGAAGGTAACCCACATCCCTCGGCCACGCAGTTCAGCATGCCGTGGGTGTAAGAACATGAAAAATGAGACCAATAACCTAAAACGAGCATAACTTTTGCGTCCATTGTCCGTTCGGGGCATACATTTTTTCTAGAATGCTTTGGGCGAGGAAAACACTGACAAAAAGTGAAATTCAAAGTGTAGAATAGTATATAATTTTTTACAAAATAAATACTTCCCTATGGTTAAGATACTGCCCTGAATACCTCCTACTGTCAGCATGTTACATTCAATACAGCATCAAACTCCAACGTGGTGGAGGACTCGCCCACCGTATCATGAACCGCGCCTAGACTTCCAAGTTTACGGGTATACAAGGAACCATGGAAGGTAACCCACATCCCTCGGCCACGCGGTTCAGCACACCGTGGGTGTAAGCACATGAAAAATAAGACCTATAATCTAAACAAGCATAACTTTTGCATCCGTTGTCCGATCGGGGCATACTTTTTTTCTCTAAAAAGCTTGCAATGAGGCGAACACCGACAAAAAGCAAAACTCAAATTTTATAATAATATATAATTTTTTTCAAAATAAATTCTTCCCTATAGTTAAGATACTGCCCTTAATACCTCCTACTGCCAGCATGTTACATTCAATACAACGTCGAACTCCATTGTGGTGGAGGACTCGCCCACCATATCATGAACCGCGCCTAGATTACCGAGTTTATGGGTATGCAAGGAACCATGAAAGGTAACCCACATCCCTCAGCCACGCGGTTCAGCACACCGTGGGTGTAAGCACATGAAAATAAGACCTATAACCTAAAACGGGCGTCACTTTTGCGTCCGTTGTCCGTTCGGGGCATACTTTTTTTCTAGAAAGCTTGTGGTGAGGCCAACACCGACAAAAAGTGAAATTCAAAGTGTGGAATAGTATAAAATTTTTTACAAAATAAATACTTCCCTATGGTTAAGATATTGCCCTTAATACCTCCTACTGCCAGCATGCATTCAATACAACGTCGAACTCCATCGTGGTGGAGGACTCGCCCATCGTATATTGAACCAGGCCTAGATTACCGAGATTATGGGTACGCAAGGAACCATGGAAGGTAACCCGCATCCCCCGGCCACGCAGTTCAGCACACCGTGGGTGTAAGCACATGAAAAATGAGAAGTATAACCTAAAACGAGCGTAACTTTTGCGTCCGTTGTCTGTTCGGGGCATACTTTTTTTCTAGAAAGCTTGCGGTGAGGCCAACACCGACAAAAAGTGAAATTCAAAGTGTAGAATAGTATATAACTTTTTACAAAATAAATACTTCCTTATGGTTTAGATACTATCCTGAATACCTCCTACTGCCAGCATGTTACATTCAATACAGCGTTGAACTCCATCATGGGGGAGGACTCGCCCACCGTATCATGAACCGCGCCTAGAATACCAAGTTTACGGGTATACCAGGAACCGTGGAAGGTAACCCACATCCCTCGGCCATGCGGTTCAGCACACCGTGGGTGTAAGCACATGAAAAATGAGACCTATAACCTAAAACGAACATAACTTTTGCGTCCATTGTCCGATCAGGGCATACTTTCGTTTCTAGAAAGCTTGCAGCGAGGCCAACACCGACAAAAAGCGAAATTCAATGAGTAGAATAGTATATAATTTTTGACAAGATAAATACTTTCCTATGGGGAAGATACTGCCCCGAATACCTCCAACTGCCAGCATGTTACATTCAATACAGCATCGAACTCCATCGTGGTGGAGGACTCGCCCACCGTATCATGAACCGCCCCAAGACTACCAAGTTTATGGTTTATACAAGGAACCATGGAAGGTAACCCACATCCCTCGGCCACGCATTTTAGCACACCGTAGCTGTAAGCACACGAAAAATGAAACCTATAACCTAAAACGAGCATAACGTTTGCATCCGTTGTCCGATCGGGGCATACTTTTTTTTCTAGAAAGCATGCGGTGAGGCCAACACCGACAAAAAGCGAAATTCAAAGAGTAGAATAGCATATAATTTATTACAAAATAAATACTACCCTATGGTGGAGATACCGCCCCGAATACCTCCTACTGCCAGCATGTTACATTCAATACAACGTCGAACTCCATCATGGTGGAGGACTCACCCACCGTATCATGAACCGTGCCTAGATTACCGAGTTTATAGGTACGTAAGGAACCATGGAAGCTAACCCACATCCATCGGCCACGCGGTTCAGCACACCGTGGGTGTAAGCACACGAAAAATGAGACCTATAACCTAAAACGAGCGTAACTTTTGCGTCCATTGTCCGTTCGGGGCAGATTTTTTTCTAGAAAGCTTGCGGTGAGGCCAACACTGACAAAAAGCAAAATTCAAAGTGTAGAATAGTATATAATTTTTTACAAAATAAATACTTCCCTATGGTTAAGATACTACCCTGAATACCTCCTACTGCCAGCATGTTACATTCAATACAGCGTTGAACTCCATCGTGGTGGAGGACTTACCCACCGTATCATAAACCGCGCCTAAAGTACCAAGTTTACGGGTACACAAGGAACCATGGAAGGTAACCCACATCCCTCGTCCACACGGTTTAGCACACCATGGGTGTAAGCACATGAAAAAGGAGATCTATAACCTAAAACAAGCGTAACTTTTGAATCCGTTGTCCGATCGGGGCATATTTTTTTTTCTAGAAAGCTTGCGGTGAGGCCAACACTGACAAAATGCAAAATTCAAAGTGTAGAATAGTATATAATTTTTTACAAAATAAATACTTCCCTATGGTTAAGATACTACCCTGAATACCTCCTACTGCCAGCATGTTACATTCAATACAGCGTTGAACTCCATCGTGGTGGAGGACTCACCCACCGTATCATAAACCGCGCCTAAAGTACCAAGTTTACGGGTACACAAGGAACCATGGAAGGTAACCCACATCCCTCGTCCACACAGTTTAGCACACCATGGGTGTAAGCACATGAAAAAGGAGATCTATAACCTAAAACAAGCGTAACTTTTGAATCCGTTGTCCGATCGGGGCATATTTTTGTTTTCTAGAAAGCTTGCGGTGAGACCAACATCGACAAAAGGCAAATTTCAAAGAGTAGAATAGTATATAATTTTTTACAAAATAAATACTTCCCTATGGTTAAGATACTACCCTGAATACCTCCTACTGCCAGCATGTTACATTCAATACAGCGTTGAACTCCATCATGGTGGAGGACTCACCCACCGTATCATAAACCGCGCCTAAAGTACCAAGTTTACAGGTATACAAGGAATCATGGAAGGTAACCCACATCCCTCGGCCACACGGTTCAGTATACCGTGGGTGTAACCACATGAAAAATGAGACCTATAACCTAAAACAAAGCATAACTTTTCCATCCTTTGTCCGATCGGGGCATATTTTTTTTCTAGAAAGCTTGCAGCGAGGCCAACACCGACAAAAAGCAAAATTCAAAGAGTAGAATAGTATATAATTTTTTAGAAAATAAATACTTCCCTATGGGGAAGATACCGCCCCGAATACCTCCTTCTGCCAGCATGTTACATTCAATACAACGTCGAACTCCATTGTGGTGGAGGACTCGCCCACCGTATCATGAACCGTGCTTAGACTATAGAGATTATGGGTACACAAGGAACCATGGAAGGTAACCCACATCCCTCGCCCATGCGGTTCATCACACCGTGGGTGTAAGCACACGAAAAATGAGACCTATAACCTAAAACGAGCGTAAATTTTGTGTCAATTGTCTATTCGGGGCATTCCTTTTCTCTAGAAAGCTTGCGGCGAGGCCAACACCGACAAAAAGAAAAATTCAAAGAGTAGAATAGTATATAATTTTATAAAAAATAAATACTTCCCTACGGTTGATATACCCGCCCCGAGTACCTCCTACTGCTAGCATGTTACATTCAATCCAACGTCGAACTCCATCGTGGTGGAGGACTCGCCCACCGTATCATGAACCGCGCCTAGACTTCCAAGTTTACGGGTATTCCAGGAACCGTGGAAGGTAACCCACATCCCTTGGCCACGCTTTTCAGCATACCGTGTGTGTAAACACATGAAAAATGAGACCTATAACCTAAAACGAGCATAACTTTTGCATCCGTTGTTCGATCGGGGCATACTTTTTTTTTCTAGAAATCTTGCGGCGAGGCCAACACCGACAAAAAGTGAAATTCAAAGAGTAGAATAGTATATAATTTTTTACAAGATAAACACTTCCCAATGGGGAAGATACCACCCCGAATACCTCCTACTGCCAGCATGTTACATTCAATACAACGTCAAACTCCATCGTGGTGGAGGACTCCCCAACCGTATCATGAATCGTGCCTAGGTTACCGAGTTTATGGGTACGCAAGGAACCATGGAAGGTAACCCACATCCCTCGGCCACGCGGTTCATCACACCGTGGGTGTAAGCACATGAAAAATGAGACCTATAACCTAAAACGAGGATAACTTTTGCAACCGTTGTCCAATCAGGGCATACTTTTTTTTTTCTAGAAAGCTTGCGGCGAGGCCAACACCGACAAAAAGTGAAATTCAAAGAATAGAATAGTATATAATTTTATAATAAATAAATACTTCCCAATGGCTGAGATGCCACCTCGAGTACCTCCTACTGTTAGCTTGTTACATTCAATACAACGTCGAACTCCATCGCGGTGGAGGACTCGCCCACCGTATCATGAATCGTGCCTAGGTTACCGAGTTTATGGGTACGCAAGGAACCATGGAAGGTAACCCACATCCCTCGGCCACGCGGTTCAGCACACCGTGGGTGTAAGCACACAAAAAAGGAGATCTATAACCTAAAACGAGCATAACTTTTGCACCTGTTGTCCCATCGTGACATACTTTTTTTTCTAGAAAGCTTGAGGCTAGTCCAACACTGACAAAAAGAGAAATTCAAATAGTAGAATAGTATATAATTTTCTACAAAATAAATACTTCCCTATGGTGAAGATACCGCCCCAAATACCTCCTACTGCTAGCATGTTACATTCAATACAACATCAAACTCCATCGTGGAGGAGGACTCGCCCACCGTATCATGAACCGCGCCTAGATTACCGAGTTTATGGGTACGCAAGGAACCATGGAAGTTAACCCACATCCCTCAGCCACGCGGTTCAGCACACCGTGGGTGTAAGCAGAAGAAAAATGAGACCTATAACCTAAAACGAGCGTAACTTTTGCGCCCGTTGTCTGTTCGGGGCGTACATTTTTTCTAGAAAGCTTGCGGAGAGGCCAACACCGACAAAAAGAAAAATTCAATGTTTAGAATAGTATATAATTTTTTACAAAATAAATACATCCCTATAGTTAAAATACCGCCCCAAATACCTCCTACTGCCAGCATGTTACATTTAATACAACATCAAACTCCATTGTGGAGGAGGACTCGGCCACCGTATCATGAACCGCGCCTAGATTACCGAGTTTATGGGTACGCAAGGAACCATGGAAGTTAACCCACATCCCTCGGCCACGCGGTTCAGCATACCGTGGGTGTAAGCAGAAGAAAAATGAGACCTATAACCTAAAACGAGCGTAACTTTTACGCCCGTTGTCCGTTCGGGGCGTACTTTTTTTCTAGAAAGCTTGCGGCGAGTCCAACACCGACAAAAAGAAAAATTCAACGTGTAGAATAGTATATAATTTTTTACAAAATAAATACTTCCCTATATTTAAGATACAGCCCTGAATACCTCCTATTGCCAGCATGTTACATTCAATACAACATCGAACTCCATCATGATGGAGGACTCGCCCACCGTATCATGAACCGCGCCTAGATTACCGAGTTTATGGGTACGCAAGGAACCATGGAAGTTAACCCACATCCCTCAGCCACGCGGTTCAGCACACCGTGGATGTAAGCAGAAGAAAAATGAGACCTATAACCTAAAACGAGCGTAACTTTTGCGCCCGTTGTCCGTTCGGCGCATACTTTTTTTCTAGAAAGCTTGTGGCGAGGCCAACACCAACAAAAAGAGAAATTCAAAGTGTAGAATAGTATATAATTTATTTTCAAAATAAATACTTCCCTATGGTTAAGATACTACCTAGAATACCTCCTACTGCCAGAATGTTACATTCAATATAGCGTCGAACTCCATTGTGGTGGAGGACTCGCCCACTGTATCATGAATCGCGCCTAGACTACCGAGTTTATGGGTACACAATGAACCATGGAAGGCAACCCACATCCCTCGGCCACGCGGTTCAGCACACCGTGGGTGTAGGCACATGAAAAATGAGACCTATAAACTAAAATGAGCATAACTTTTGCAACCGTTGTCCAATCGGGGCATACTTTTTTTTTCTAGAAAGCTTGCGGCGAGGCCAACACCGACAAAAAGAGAAATTCAAATAGTAGAATAGTATATAATTTTCTACAAAATAAATACTTCCCTATGGTGAAGATACCGCCCCAAATACCTCCTACTGCTAGCATGTTACATTCAATACAACATCAAACTCCATCGTGGAGGAGGACTCGCCCACCGTATCATGAACCGCGCCTAGATTACCGAGTTTATGGGTACGCAAGGAACCATGGAAGTTAACCCACATCCCTCAGCCACGCGGTTCAGCACACCGTGGGTGTAAGCAGAAGAAAAATGAGACCTATAACCTAAAACGAGCGTAACTTTTGCGCCCGTTGTCTGTTCGGGGCGTACATTTTTTCTAGAAAGCTTGCGGAGAGGCCAACACCGACAAAAAGAAAAATTCAATGTTTAGAATAGTATATAATTTTTTACAAAATAAATACATCCCTATAGTTAAAATACCGCCCCAAATACCTCCTACTGCCAGCATGTTACATTCAATACAACATCAAACTCCATTGTGGAGGAGGACTCGGCCACCGTATCATGAACCGCGCCTAGATTACCGAGTTTATGGGTACGCAAGGAACCATGGAAGTTAACCCACATCCCTCGGCCACGCGGTTCAGCATACCGTGGGTGTAAGCAGAAGAAAAATGAGACCTATAACCTAAAACGAGCGTAACTTTTACGCCCGTTGTCCGTTCGGGGCGTACTTTTTTTCTAGAAAGCTTGCGGCGAGTCCAACACCGACAAAAAGAAAAATTCTACGTGTAGAATAGTATATAATTTTTTACAAAATAAATACTTCCCTATATTTAAGATACAGCCCTGAATACCTCCTATTGCCAGCATGTTACATTCAATACAACATCGAACTCCATCATGATGGAGGACTCGCCCACCGTATCATGAACCGCGCCTAGATTACCGAGTTTATGGGTACGCAAGGAACCATGGAAGTTAACCCACATCCCTCAGCCACGCGGTTCAGCACACCGTGGATGTAAGCAGAAGAAAAATGAGACCTATAACCTAAAACGAGCGTAACTTTTGCGCCCGTTGTCCGTTCGGCGCATACTTTTTTTCTAGAAAGCTTGTGGCGAGGCCAACACCAACAAAAAGAGAAATTCAAAGTGTAGAATAGTATATAATTTATTTTCAAAATAAATACTTCCCTATGGTTAAGATACTACCTAGAATACCTCCTACTGCCAGAATGTTACATTCAATATAGCGTCGAACTCCATTGTGGTGGAGGACTCGCCCACTGTATCATGAATCGCGCCTAGACTACCGAGTTTATGGGTACACAATGAACCATGGAAGGCAACCCACATCCCTCGGCCACGCGGTTCAGCACACCGTGGGTGTAGGCACATGAAAAATGAGACCTATAAACTAAAATGAGCATAACTTTTGCAACCGTTGTCCAATCGGGGCATACTTTTTTTTTCTAGAAAGCTTGCGGCGAGGCCAACACCGACAAAAAGCAAAATTCAAAGAGTAGAATCATATATAATTTTATACTAATAAATACTTCCCTATGGCTGAGATACCGCCCCGAGTACCTCCTACTGTTAGCTTGTTACATTCAATACAACATCGAACTCCATCGCAGTGGAGGACTCGCCCACCGTATCATGAACCGCGCCTGGATTACCGAGTTTATGGCTATACAAGGAACCATGGAAGGTAACCCACATCTCTTGGCCACGCGGTTTAGCACACCGTGGGTGTAAGCACACAAAAAAGGAGACCTATAACCTAAAATGAGCATAACTTTTGCATCCGTTGTCCCATCGGTACATACTTTTTTTTTCTAGAATGCATGAGGCGAGTCCAACACCGACAAAAAGCAAAATCTAAAGAGTATAATAGTATATAATTTTCTAAAAAATAAATACTTCCCTATGGTTAAGATACTGCCCTGAATACCTCTTATTGTCAGCATATTACATTCAATACAGCGTCGAACTCCATCGTGGTGGAGGACTCGCCCACTGTATCATGAACCGCGCCTAGACTACCGAGTGTATGGGTACACAACGAACCATGGAAGGTAACCTAGATCCCTCGGCCATGTGGTTCAGCACACCGTGGGTGTAGGCACATGAAAAATGAGACCTATAACCTAAAATGAGCGTAACTTTTGCGTCCGTTGTCCGTTAGGGGCATACTTTTTTTCTAGAAAGCTTGCGGTGAGGCCAACACCGACAAAAAGCGAAATTCAAAGAGTAGAATAGTATATAATTTTACAAAACATAAATACTTCCCTATGGTTGAGATACCGCCTCGAGTACCTCCTACTGCTAGCTTGTTATATTCAATACAACGTCGGACACCATCGTGGTGGAGGACTCGCCCACCGTATCATGAACCACGCCTTGACTACCGAGTTTATGGCTACACAAGGAACCATGGAAGGTAACCCACATCCCTCGGCTATGCGGTTCAGCACACCGTGGGTGTAAGCACATAAAAATAAGACCTATAACCAAAAATGAGCATAACTTTTTCAACCGTTGTCCAATCGGGGCATACTTTTTTTTCTAGAAAGCTTGCAGTGAGGCCAACACGGATAAAAAGTGAAATTCAAAGAGTAGAATAGTATATAATTTTTTACAAAATAAGTACTTCCCTATGGTTAAGATACCACCCCGAATACCTCCTACTGCCAGCATGTTACATTCAATACAGCGTCGAACTCCATCGTGGTGGAGGACTCGCGCACCATATCATGAACCACTCCTAGATTACCGAGTTTATGCGTACACAAGGAACCATGGAAGGTATATCACATTCCTCGGCCACGCGGTTAAGCACACCGTGGGTGCAAGCACATAAAAAATGAGACCTATAACCTAAAATGAGCATAACTTTTGCGTCCGTTGTCCATTTGGGGCATACTTTTTTTTCTACAAAGCTTGCGGCGAGGCCAACACCGACAAAAAGCAAATACAAAGAGTAGAAAAATATATATATTTTTACAAAATAAATACTTCCCTATGGTTAAGATATTGCCCTGAATACCTCCTATTGCCAGCATGTTACATTCATTACAACATCGAACTCCATCGTGGTGGAGGACTCGCCCACCGTATCATGAACCACGCCTAGACTACCAAGTTTAACGGTATACAAGGAACAATGCAAGGTAACCTACATCCCTCGGCCATGCGGTTCAGCACACCGTGGGTGTAAGCACATAAAACTGAGACCTATAACCAAAAACAAGTATAACTTTTGCATCCGTCGTCCGATGGGGGCATACTTTTTTTTCTAGAAAGCTTGCGGTGAGGCCAACACGGATAAAAAGTGAAATTCAAAGAGTAGAATAGTATATAATTTTTTACAAAATAAGTACTTCCCTATGGTTAAGATACCATCCCAAATACCTCCTACTGCCAGCATGTTACATTCAATACAACGTCAAACTCCATCGTGGTGGAGGACTCGCGCACCGTATCATGAACCACTCCTAGATTACCGAGTTTATGCGTACACAAGGAACCATGGAAGGTATATCACATTCCTCGGCCACACGGTTAAGCACACCGTGGGTGCAAGCACATAAAAAATGAGACCTTTAACCTAAAACGAGCATAAGTTTTGCGTCCGTTGTCCATTTGAGGCATACTTTTTTTCTACAAAGCTTGCGGCGAGGCCAACACCGACAAAAAGCAAAATTCAAAGAGTAGAAAAATATATATTTTTTACAAATTAAATACTTCCCTATGGTTAAGATATTGCCCTGAATACCTCCTACTGCCAGCATGTTATATTCAATACAACATCGAACTCCATCGTGGTGGAGGACTCGCCCACCGTATCATGAACCACGCCTAGACTACCATGTTTAAGGGTATACAAGGAACAATGCAAGGTAACCCACATCCCTCGGCCATGCGGTTCAGCACACCGTGGGTGTAAGCACATAAAATGAGACCTATAACCAAAAACGAGTATAACTTTTGCATCCGTTGTTCGATCGGGGCATACTTTTTTTTTCTAGAAATCTTGCGGTGAGGCCAACACGGATAAAAAGTGAAATTCAAAGAGTAGAATAGTATATAATTTTTTACAAAATTAGTACTTCCCTATGGTTAAGATACCATTCTGAATACCTCCTACTGCCAGCATGTTACATTCAATACAGCGTTGAACTCGATCGTGGTGGAGGACTCGTGCACCGTATCTTGAACCACTCCTAGATTACCGAGTTTATGCGTACACAAGGAACCATGGAAGGTATCTCACATCCATCGGCCACGCGGTTAAGCACACCGTGGGTGTAAGCACATAAAAAATGAGACCTAAAACCTAAAACGAGCATAACTTTTGCGTCCGTTGTCCATTTGGGGCATACTTTTTTTCTAGAAAGCTTGCGGTGAGGCCAACACCGACAAAAAGCAAAATTCAAAGAGTAGAATGGTATATAATTTTTTACAAAATAAATACTTCCCTATGGTTAAGATATTGCCCTGAATACCTCCTACTGCCAGCATGTTACAATCAATACAACATCAAATTCCATCGTAGTGGAGGACTTGCCCACCGTATCATGAGCCGCGCCTAGACTACCAAGTTTACAGGTATACAAGGAACCATGGAAGATAACCCACATCCCTCGGCCATGCGGTTCAGCACACCGTGGGTGTAAGCACATAAAAATGAGACCTATAACTAAAAACGAGCATAACTTTTGCATCCGTTGTCCGATGGGGGCATACTTTTTTCTTCTAGAAAGCTTGCGGCGAGGCAAACACCGACAAAAAGCAAAATTCAAAGATTAGAATATTATATAATTTTTTCAAAA
The DNA here is from genome assembly GCA_032690845.1 of Eleusine coracana subsp. coracana. Classification (NCBI taxonomy): domain Eukaryota; kingdom Viridiplantae; phylum Streptophyta; class Magnoliopsida; order Poales; family Poaceae; genus Eleusine; species Eleusine coracana. The sequence goes on from MU847891.1 coordinate 19,269, forward strand.
TAAATACTTCCCTATGGTTAAGATACTATCCCGAATACCTCCTACTACCAGCATGTTACATTTAATACAACATCGAACTCCATCGTGGTGGAGGACTGGCCCACCGTATCATGAACCGCGCCTAGACTACCGAGTGTATGGGTACACAATGAACCGTGGGTGTAGGCACACGAGAAATGAGACCTATAACCTAAAACGAGCATAACTTTTGCATCCGTTGTCTGATCGGGGCATACTTTTTTTTCTAGAAAGCTTGCGGCGAGGCCATCACCGACAACAAGCGAAATTCAAACAGTAGAATAGTATATAATTTTTTTTCAAAATAAAAACTCACCTATGGATAAGATACCGCCCTGAATACCTCCTACTGTCAGCATGTTACATTCAATACAGCGTCGAACTCCATCGTGGTGGAGGACTCGCCCACCGTACCATGAACTGCGCCTAGACTACCAAGTTAACGGGTATACAAGGAACCATAGAAGGTTACCCACATCCCTCAGCCACGCGGTTCAGCACACCGTGAGTGCAAGCACATAAAAAATGAGCCCTATAACCTAAAACGAACATAACTTTTGCCTCCGTTGTCCGATCGGGGCATACTTTTTTTTCTAGAAAGCTTGCGGCGAGGCCAACACCGACAAAAAGCGAAATTCAAACAGTAGAATAGTATATAATTTTTTTCAAAATAAACACTTCCCCATGGTTAAGATACCACCCTGAATACCTCCTACTGCCAGCATGTTACATTCAATACAGCGTCGAACTCCATCATGGTGGAGGACTCGCCCACCGTATCATGAAGCGCGCCTAGACTACCGAGTTTATGGGTACACAAGGAACCATGGATGGTAAGCCACATCCCTTGGCCATGCGGTTCAGCACGCCGTGCGTGTAAGCACATGAGAAATGAGACCTATAACCTAAAACGAGCATAACTTTTGCATCTGTTGTCTGATCGGGGCATACTTTTTTTTTCTAGAAAGCTTGCGGCAAGGCCAACACTGACAAAAAGTGAAATTCAAAGAGTAGAATAGTATATAATTTTTTTCAAAATAAATACTTCCCTATGGTTAAGATACCGCCCCGAATACCTCCTACTGCCAGCATGTTACATTCAATACAGCGTCGAACTCCATCGTGGTGGAGGACTCGCCCACCGTACCATGAACTGCGCCTAGACTACCAAGTTAACGGGTATACAAGGAACCATAGAAGGTTACCCACATCCCTCAGCCACGCGGTTCAGCATACCGTGAGTGTAAGCACATAAAAAATGAGCCCTATAACCTAAAACGAACATAACTTTTGCCTCCGTTGTCCGATCGGGGCATACTTTTTTTTTCTAGAAAGCTTGCGGCGAGGCCAACACCGAGAAAAAGAAAATTTCAAAGAGTACAATAGTATATAATTTTTTTCAAAATAAATACTTCCCTATGGTTAAGATACCGCCCTGAATACCTCCTACTGCCAGCATGTTACATTCAATACAGTGTCGAACTCCATCGTGGTGGAGGACTCGCCCACCATATCATGAACCGTGCCTAGACTAACAAGTTTACGGGTGTACAAGGAGCCATGGAAGGTTACCCACATCCCTCGGCCACGCGGTTCAGCACACCGTGGGTGTAAGCACATGAAAAATGAGACCTATAACCGAAAACGAACATAACTTTTGCCTCCGTTGTCCGATCGGGGCATACTTTTTTTTTCTAGAAAGCTTGTGGCAAGGCCAACACCGACAAAAAGTGAAATTCAAAGAGTATAATGGAATATAATTTTTTCAAAATAAATACTTCCCTATGGTTAAGATACCACTCCGAATACCTCCTACTGCCAGCATGTTACAATGAATACAACGTCGAACTCCATCATGGTGGAGGACTCGCCCACCGTATCATGTACCGCGCCTAGACTACCGAGTTTATGGGTACACAAGGAACCATGGAAAGCCACATCCCTCAGCCATGCGGTTCAGCACACCGTGGGTGTAAGCACATGAAAAATGAGACCTATAACCTAAAACGAGCATAACTTTTGCATCTGTTGTCCGATCGGGGCATACTTTTTTTTTCTAGAAAGCTTGCGGCGAGGCCAACACCGACAAAAAGCAAAATTCAAAGAGTAGAATAGTATATAATTTTTTTCAAAATGAATACTTCCTTATGGTTAAGATACCGCCCCGAATACCTCCTACTGCCAGCATCTTACATTCAATACAGCGTCGAACTCCATCGTGGTGGAGGACTCGCCCATCGTATCATGAAGCGCGCCTAGACTGTCGAGTTTATGGGTACACAAGGAACCATGGAAGGTAAGCCACATCCCTTGGCCATGCGGTTCAGCACGCCGTGCGTGTAAGCACACGAGAAATGAGACCTATAACCTAAAACGAGCATAACTTTTGCATCCGTTGTCTGATCGGGGCATACTTTTTTTTCTAGAAAGCTTGCGGCGAGGCCATCACCGACAAAAAGCGAAATTCAAACAGTAGAATAGTATATAATTTTTTTTCAAAATAAAAACTCACCTATGGATAAGATACCGCCCCGAATACCTCCTACTGCCAGCATGTTACATCCAATACAGCGTCGAACTCCATCGTGGTGGAGGACTCGCCCACCGTATCATGAACCGTGTCTAGACTATCGAGTTTATGGGTACATAAGGAACCATGGAAGGTAAGCCACATCCCTCGGCCATGCAGTTCAGCACACCGTCGTTGTAAGCACATGAAAAATGAGACCTACAACCTAAAACGAGCATAACTTTTGCATCCGTTGTCCGATTGGGGCATACTTTTTTTTTCTAGAAAGCTTGCGGCAAGGCCAACACCGACAAAAAGTGAAATTCAAAGAGTAGAATAGTATATAATTTTTTTCAAAATAAATACTTCCCTATGGTTAAGATACCGCCCCGAATACCTCCTACTGCCAGCATGTTACATTCAATACAGCGTCGAACTCCATCGTGGTGGAGGACTCGCCCACCGTATCATGAACTGCGCCTAGACTAACAAGTTTACGGGTGTACAAGGAGCCATGGAAGGTTACCCACATCCCTCGGCCACGCGGTTCAGCACACCGTGGGTGTAAGCACATGAAAAATGAGACCTATAACCGAAAACGAACATAACTTTTGCCTCCGTTGTCCGATCGGTTCATACTTTTTTTTTCTAGAAAGCTTGCGGCGAGGCCAACACCGACAAAAAGTGAAATTCAAAGAGTATAATAGTATATAATTTTTTCAAAATAAATACTTCCCTATGGTTAAGATACCACTCCGAATACCTCCTACTGCCAGCATGTTACAATCAATACAGCGTTGAACTCCATCATGGTGGAGGACTCGCCCACCGTATCATGTACCGCGCCTAGACTACCGAGTTTATGGGTACACAAGGAACCATGGAAGGTAAGCCACATCCCTCAGCCATGCGGTTCAGCACACCGTGGGTGTAAGCACATGAAAAATGAGACCTATAACCTAAAACGAACATAACTTTTGCCTCCGTTGTCCGATCGGGGCATACTTTTTTTTTCTAGAAAGCTTGCGGCGAGGCCAACACCGACAAAAAGTGAAATTCAAAGAGTATAATAGTATATAATTTTTTCAAAATAAATACTTCACTATGGTTAAGATACCGCCCTGAATACCTCCTACTGCCAGCATGTTACATTCAATACAGTGTCGAACTCCATCGTGGTGGAGGACTCGCCCACCATATCATGAACCGTGCCTAGACTAACAAGTTTACGGGTGTACAAGGAGCCATGGAAGGTTACCCACATCCCTCGGCCACGCGGTTCAGCACACCGTGGGTGTAAGCACATGAAAAATGAGACCTATAACCGAAAACGAACATAACTTTTGCCTCCGTTGTCCGATCGGGGCATACTTTTTTTTCTAGAAAGCTTGTGGCAAGGCCAACACCGACAAAAAGTGAAATTCAAAGAGTATAATGGAATATAATTTTTTCAAAATAAATACTTCCCTATGGTTAAGATACCACTCCGAATACCTCCTACTGCCAGCATGTTACAATGAATACAACGTCGAACTCCATCATGGTGGAGGACTCGCCCACCGTATCATGTACCGCGCCTAGACTACCGAGTTTATGGGTACACAAGGAACCATGGAAAGCCACATCCCTCAGCCATGCGGTTCAGCACACCGTGGGTGTAAGCACATGAAAAATGAGACCTATAACCTAAAACGAGCATAACTTTTGCATCCGTTGTCTGATCGGGGCATACTTTTTTTTTCTAGAAAGCTTGCGGCGAGGCCATCACCGACAAAAAGCGAAATTCAAACAGTAGAATAGTATATAATTTTTTTCAAAATAAAACTCACCTATGGATAAGATACCGCCCCGAATACCTCCTACTGCCAGCATGTTACATCCAATACAGCGTCGAACTCCATCGTGGTGGAGGACTCGCCCACCTTATCATGAACCGTGTCTAGACTATCGAGTTTATGGGTACATAAGGAACCATGGAAGGTAAGCCACATCCCTCGGCCATGCAGTTCAGCACACCGTCGTTGTAAGCACATGAAAAATGAGACCTACAACCTAAAACGAGCATAACTTTTGCATCCGTTGTCTGATTGGGGCATACTTTTTTTTTCTAGAAAGCTTGCGGCAAGGCCAACACCGACAAAAAGTGAAATTCAAGAGTAGAATAGTATATAATTTTTTTCAAATAAATACTTCCCTATGGTTAAGATACCGCCCCGAATACCTCCTACTGCCAGCATGTTACATTCAATACAGCGTCGAACTCCATCGTGGTGGAGGACTCGCCCACCGTATCATGAACTGCGCCTAGACTAACAAGTTTACGGGTGTACAAGGAGCCATGGAAGGTTACCCACATCCCTCGGCCACGCGGTTCAGCACACCGTGGGTGTAAGCACATGAAAAATGAGAGCTATAACCGAAAACGAACATAACTTTTGCCTCCGTTGTCCGATCGGTTCATACTTTTTTTTTCTAGAAAGCTTGCGGCGAGGCCAACACCGACAAAAAGTGAAATTCAAAGAGTATAATAGTATATAATTTTTTCAAAATAAATACTTCCCTATGGTTAAGATACCACTCCGAATACCTCCTACTGCCAGCATGTTACAATCAATACAGCGTTGAACTCCATCATGGTGGAGGACTCGCCCACCGTATCATGTACCGCGCCTAGACTACCGAGTTTATGGGTACACAAGGAACCATGGAAGGTAAGCCACATCCCTCAGCCATGCGGTTCAGCACACCGTGGGTGTAAGCACATGAAAAATGAGACCTATAACCTAAAACGAACATAACTTTTGCCTCCGTTGTCCGATCGGGGCATACTTTTTTTTTCTAGAAGCTTGCGGCGAGGCCAACACCGACAAAAAGTGAAATTCAAAGAGTATAATAGTATATAATTTTTTCAAAATAATACTTCCCTATGGTTAAGATATCCACTCGAATACCTCCTACTGCCAGCATGTTACAATCATACAGCGTTGAACTCCATCATGTGTGGAGGACTCGCCCACCGTATCATGTACCGTGCCTAGACTACCGAGTTTATGGGTACACAAGGAACCATGGAAGGTAAGCCACATCCCACAGCCATGCAGTTCAGCACACCGTGGTGTAAGCACATGAAAAATGAGACCTATAAACCTAAAACGAGCATAACTTTTGCATCCGTTTGTCCGATCGGGGCATACTTTTTTTTTCTAGAAACCTTGCGCGAGGCCAACCGACAAAA